>PVLD010000803.1:0-246015 GCA_004027595.1 Dinomys branickii
TGTTGTTGAGAGGATTAATTGTCTGACTAAATTTGCATGTCTGGATATGGGCTTATATATTTACACTTCGAAGATATCAATGGATAAAGCAATAACCACTGTTGAGATCATATCACCTTGTCTATAGATTAGTTGTGATTGTACTAGTTTTTATGCTAATTGGTGTCTGTCAATATGTTTTTGTACTTGTATTTTTTTTTAAATAAAAAAAAACATTAAAATGTGAAAGCCTCACATTACAAGGTGAGCTCCAACTCAGGCAGCCTTTGTCATGTTAATGTCATTTTCTCTTAAAAGACCTGCCTTCTTGCGGAGGTGGGGGGCTTCCACATAAAAAACATGATCTACAGAACACTATAAGAAATGCTAATACCAAAATATGTGTTCTGGGTACGTGGTTAAGTGGTTTGGGTGAAATTCCCGGTTGAAATAAGTTCCCTGATATATTTGTATGATAACATCTACTGAGGCTTAACCAAACACAATGCTTTAAGGGAAATCTTTCTGATACAATGTGGATTCCCTAACAAAACCCAAAAGCAAAAAAGGCAAATTATAATGTGATAATTTGGGGTCAGGTACTTTCTTTGACTGAAAGTTGCTTGAGTTACGGGTAGCCATTCAATGCCAGGAAATTTACCAACTGCTCTCCATGGCTGTGACACAGATGACTATGTCCATGTTCTCACGAATCTAACCTAGTAGGGAAGCTTCAGAAATTACTACTACCTTCAGCCTAGTGCTATTTAACATCATTTCTTCACATCTTAGTCCCTTTGTGCTGCTGTAATAGACTCCAAAAGACAATCTGGGTAACTCATAAAGAAATGAAAACTCATCTCACAGCTGTGGAGGCTGACACCAAGGTGCTTGCGTCTGGAGAGAGTCCTTACATATTCTCTGGAGAAGGGGAGGGCTCAGGTCACAGGAGTAGAGCCCAAGAGACACCACACCAGGGTGCTGTGAATGTAGACTGAGTCTAGGGTCGCCCCAGGTTGGTATTTGAGCCTGTGACCTTCAGGCTCCCTCCACGTTCCGCCCCCCTTACACCCAGCTCCTTCCCATCCCGGGGACTTTGCTTGAATTCTCCCCGACCCACTGTCCACCTCTGCCTTCCTCCACCCCGCAAGATGCTTCACACTCATCTTTAAAGTTCTGCTCAATTTCTGCGCAGCGGGCCGCCTCTCAGACGCTGCTCCCGACGCCCAGAGAGATTCAACAGTGAAGCGAATGAAACGTATGTTTTCCAGGGCAGCTTACTCACAGAGCTCCCATCCAAGGACTGTGACCGTGTTCCTAAAATAATTTTTTGTGTGGTGCTGGAAATTGAAGCCAGTGCCTAGTATACACCGTCCTATGTCCTCATTTGTTTTTTATTTTTTATTATGAGACAAGTTCTTGGAAGTTGCTAAATTGCCCAGGCGGGGCTAGAACTTGTGACGCTCCTACCTCAACTTCCCAGAATGCTGCGATGACAGGCACGTACCACCACATTTGGTTTAAAACTAAACGTAGAAGATATTTTAAACATGGGTGCTTTAAACTTGTCATTTGAACTAATTCCTTATCACAATTCTTTGTCTTTGGTTGTGTTAGGATAACCATGAGCATTTGGGGGGATTTAGTAGATCCATGTTGAATTTGAAATACATTTGGTTTGGGTTTTAATGGAATAATATATGTGAGCGGTTATCAAGATAGAATGGCATATCAGCTAGGTTTCAACCGCAAATACAAAACAGATAGATAATGGTCACGGTACATACATACATATACACATACAGGCATAGTATAAGGAACTGCCTTGTGCAGCTGTGTCAGACTGGCTTAGCCAATATGAAGGTCACAGACAGGCCGTCAGAACAGGAAGATTAGGCATTAGCTGGAACTTTATAGGTCGAAGCTGTGCTCCACAGGCAGGGTTCTCTCCCTTCCTCTTCCCAGGAAAAGTCTAAACCTGATTTTAAGGCTAATCAACTGATTGAGTCAGCTGATTGAGTTAACTTCTAACTAATTAAGTCAAGCTCATGCCAGATTACTTCCCTAACATAAAATCATCTGAACATGGCTTTCCTTCTGCAGTGCCCTCCGGCACACCTGGGTTTATCTTTGGACAAGTAACTACCATAGATTGGCCTAGAGAAGTAGACATCATAAAAGCTATCTTACACAAGTCTCCTAAAGACATACCTGCTGTCCCTGAGCAAAATCGTCCCTCATGCTCTAGATGGTCAAAGGCTAGGTTTTCTAAAGCAGTATCAGTCTATCCTTCAGTACCCAGGACCAAAGCAAGTGGGAATCAGAGGAGAACCAAAGTTAGAAAGATGGAAACCCTAAAACAACTCTGGAAAAACTCACCAGAATGTAAAACTAAAACAAAATAAGTTTTCAGTTATCATCAAGGCCTAGTGTGAAAATGGAAAGTGTCAGTAACAACACAGACAATTGTAAAAACCCTACATGATTTTCTTCTCTTCTACTCCAATGAAAAAATATTGTATTAGAGCTTTATCAAATACACCACTTAAATTGTAACTTGGAAAAGCCATCTTGGAACATTTCAATTAACGCAAATCAGAAATTCTTCTATAGCAAATGGAGGGCTGCAGTTTTAGATGTAAAGAAAGTATATTTGCTTTACTATTTTCAAGTGTATTCAAAACGGAGGACAGAATGTCAGTAAAGTTAATGGGAATATGAAACAAAGCAAAAAATTAGCCATAAAAATAATAAAGATTACTCTGAGTTCAGAAAGAAAACAGTAACAAGAGAATTTCAGACTATCCAAAAAATAGTAATTTATGATTAAGAACACAAAAATTGCGAGTAAATTATTAACAAAAATGTTAAGTTATAGGACAGTTAGGTTAATAAAGGTAAGTAAATCATATGAACATGCTGGGAAAAGATTTACATACAAACCTCACCAAAGAAGCCCATGTCACTCTGGTTTGGATAGGTAAGTCCCCTGAGGGTTCATGGGACTTTGCTCCAAAGTACTGGCATGGAGAAAGGGGGAGCCTTTAAACCATGGAACCTGGAGGGAGGTGACTAGCTTGTGGGCCCCTGTGCTCATCCATGTGTTGTGTTTTTCTGGAGCACAGAGAGCCCTTCCCAGCGCTCGTTGCAGCCTAGGTTTATATTTGTACTCCCATGGGAAAGTGATTGGAATCCTAGTGAGTTAATGCCAACCTATCACTTCTAAGGCAACCCATGGTGAGAATAAGGACACTAAGGTGTATCTGTAGTTATGGGGAGCTGAGAGGTCCTAAGTCCAGCCATGGTGATGACTATCTGGAACAAAGGCCCCACTCAGGGCCAAAGCTAGGTTTTATTCATTTGCGAAGAAGGGAGCGGCTTGAGGACGAGTGACTGTGAGAATCTCGGGAAAAAGGTGAGTGTTATGAGCCGGGCTGGGCAGGAGGCCTGAAATCCCCTCTGCCACATGCAGAGAGAAGGGTCTGCAGGAAGAGCAACCTGCATAGCACAACTGAGACAGCATCTCATGTCTTGGGGTCAGCACTTCAGATCTGATGTGTAATCCTTCAAGCCCCAGAAAGTCATGGCCACTATCCCGAGGCTCAGTTCGAGCGACAGTTTGGAGCACTTGCAATTGGACGGATATGCCCTGCTTAAAGCCAATTGAAAGGATAAGGAGAAGTCCTGGCCAGCTCTTTATATATCAACACATGGAAATAGTATCAGGTTCAGCCAAAATGGAAACAGTTGCTCCTCCTTCAAGGAGAGGTGCCCAGGTGTCCTCCACACTGGAGAGACTGGGTGAGTTCCTGGAGGTACCAAATCTCTTTACAGTAAATTAGATCCCTCCGGACTAGATCAGTCACCACAGAGCGAGCTAGCCTCCCCTCCGTCTCTCTCACACATGCTCCTCCTCTGCGTGCACCCGCGACCCTTCCTGATTCTTTACCACGTGTGGAACTACCATCAGGGTCCCACTAGACTCCAAGAGGATGCCAGTGCCCACTTTGAATGTCCCCACCTCTAGAACTCCAAGCCCAATTAAACCCTTTCCTTTATAAATTACTCAGACTGAGGCATTCTGCTACTGCAAGAGGACAGACTGAGAAATGTACCATTATACAAGAATCAAAACTATATCAGTATCATCAAATCCAAAGCTAATTAAGATTATTCATTTTATACACACATCCCTCAACACCAGTGCCCTGAAATATTAATGCTTGTAAGTGAAAAAAATTTTCTAGCTTAACTATGTTTGACTCTAGTCCTAAAATTTTACACATTGTTATTGATAAAGTTGGTAGCTGAAAGCAACTTTTCTATGCTATCAAGTATTTTTAAAATTTCTGACTAGCTGGGCCAAAGACAGAATTATCTTTCTATTCCATCTGCAAAAAAAAAAGGCAAAACTCTACGGCCAGGTAAGGGGGTTTGATGGTTAATTGTATGTTTCACTCTAGCTTCTCCAGAGGGCCTAGATACTTGATCAAATATTCTAGATGTTTCTGTGAAGCTACATTGGTTAATATTAGTATGTTAATTGGTGGATTTTAAGTAAAAGAGAATATTCTCTGCAATGCAGGGGGGCTTAATCCAACCCATTGAAGGCTTCAACAGAACAAAGACTAACCTCTCTCAGCAAGGTAAGCTACAGCACCAGCAAATTCTACCTGCACTGCAAGTCTTCCATGGTATCCATCTTGCCAGGCTCGCTTATGGATTTTGGAATCTCCAAGCCTCCAAAGTCATGTCATCCAATTCCTTAAAACAACTTTCTTTAGATAGAGCACATTCAATCTCTCTCTCTTGCTTGCTTTATCTCCTATTTTTTTCTCTAGATAAGCCTAATAAATACAAAGCACAATCAAAAGAAATTGTTCTAGAAGAATGCAATGGACTGAATTTTGTGTCTTTAAAATCTGTGTGTTGAAGCTCTAATTTGCATTAATTTGCAATTATGAATGTACAGCTTTTAAAGAGGTGATTAAGTTAAAATAAAGTAGTCAGGGGGAGCTTGAGTCCAACCTGACTGGTGTCATTATAAAGAGAGATTAGGACAGTAGGGACACATTCACAGAAGGACAGCCACAAGAAAAGGCAGCAAGGCAATAGCCATGTGCAAGCCACCAAGGACAAAGGCTTCGAAGGAATTGACCTTGCCAGTACCTCTACCTTGGACTTCACCCTCCAAAACTAAAAGAAAGTAAATTTCTATTGCTTTTGCCATCATAAGTATTTTCTTCTGGCAGTGCTAGCCAACTAATAAATAAGAAGTCTATCAAGAAGTTAATTACCAAAGTAAATAATGTGTAGTTACCCTCAATTGGTGATGTTTGTTGCAGTTGCCAGCTTTTAAGAATCTGTAATTTCTTGGGATTTCTTTTCCTAGTCTATGAATGTTCATTTTTATACCTATTTTGGTATTCTTTTTCTCAAAGGGGGCCCCCCACATATAATCTTCAGGGCCCACAAAATGGAGACCCACTTTCTGCTGACAATGAATCTGTATCTTGTGCTTCTCCGTGAAGACCTTTGATATGGTCTACCAGTGTATCCACCATACTATGGCAAAACTATCTGTTGGCATCTGGCCCAGCTCTGAGGGCACCTCACACCAGGCTGCCCTTCTTTGAACAGTTAATGCTTGTTATCTGTATGTGAATCTACAAAGGTTAGCTCAATGGCTGGCACATATTTCAGATGCTCAAGAAATAGAAATATTTGGTGAAAGAATGTATCTATGCACAGACAAATACGTGAATAAATATGTACAAAGAAAAGAGTCCACTCTTTCAGCTTCCCCACACATCGCCTTTATTTTTTGAGTTCAACTCACAGACTATTCACATTATTTGAGCTCCACTGAAGAAAAATACCATTCTGTTATCTTATAGCTACTAGAGTCTGGTGACAACCTAAATCAAATGCAAAGCCAGTGAGGAAAGCAACAGTACTTAACCCCAAGAGAGAACATCCTGCTTAACATGAAAAAAAAAAAAACAACAAATAAACTACAACCATCCAATACAAGAACAAATGAATAAAACAATACAAAAATTGCTCTTCTCCACCCAGGACCACATCACAAAATATATCTTTGCTATATTAGCACTGTGTTCGGCTATGTATGTAGATATACATGATTTATCTATTTGATTATGTGTTTGAGCAGATAATCTGAGGGTGTGAAATATAATACTCAGAAACCTTGTCAAACACACATTGTTTCCTGAAATGATAAGATATTTAAGTCTGAGGTATGTGTTCTTTGGAGGCCAAAATATTTTCTGTGAAAATACAGACCTGAATAATAATGAAAAAACTTGTATGAATAATTCATAAACCATCCTCTCTCATGTATTTCCCCTTATTCCACATTTCTAACTCCATCATGTACCTGGAGGGCAGACTCTCACACACATACAACCCACACCTTGACACACACACGCATACACATATGGTATAATTCATTACACACTGCTTTGACAATGAAGCCATTGCTTCCATTGGGGATTCTTCAAATGGAACATGCTTTGTTCTTACCAAGAAAATTAAGGGCAATTTGTTTTCTATTATTTGAGGTATAGAAGAGAGTTGTTTGTATCCAACAAGCTTTTCCAAAACTGTCCACTTCTCATTTCCTGTTTCTTTCTCCCTGCCACCTATATAAGTCAGGGTCTTGGAAAGCCCATCATACTCCCTACTCAGTTGGCTGCTTCTTAATCTTTTTTTTTGAATTATGTATATTCTTGAAAATTTCGCTTCCACCCAACCCCCAGTAAAAGGCACACACGCAAATAAACACATTTGTGCATCTCCTTGTCTTTTTAAGGCCATCGAAGAAAGCCTTTCCTGTGACCCTCAGTTGAGGACCTTCTGCCTGTGTGCTACGCATTAAGGAAGTAAAAGAATGGGCTAGCAGGATGGTGCCAAGGTGGGGATGTGAAACATACAAGATGCTCCCTACTATACACAAAGCTTTATCTAAAGCAAGCTTCTTAAGCAAAAGGAATAGCTGCAGGGAGGCAATATGTTTTACTTCCCCATAATAGTGCTTTTAACTTTTGAATTTTGAGTCGAGTTAATGTTATAAGGGAAGAAATAGGGAGACTGTATAGTTTATTATGGTGAAAAAATTCATTTGATGCATAGTGTTTTAGTAACATACCTTTTCCAAACAGATGAAGAGTTCAGTTTAAAGAATTCTTCTAATGATGCTGCTTAAAGGTAAAGTGTAAATATTATTTAAAGCAAATTGACAATAATATCACCAAAATACAAATTTATTAAAAATAGACCTTGTCTTTAATGTTCATTTCATATTATCTAAGTACATCCAGTTACGCAAATTTACATTTCTATTTCACATCCTTGCCTTTCTATATACATATAACAGGAGAAAAAACACATTTGAAATATTCACCCCATAAAATCTTCCCCAGGTAAAACAAGATTCGCAGCCACCTTATTCTTCTTCATATGGATACAATACAATCCTAACTAATTGGAGTGATTTCAAGACCAGTAAAAGAAAAAGCTGGCTAAATCTTTATTCCATCTCCAGTTATCTGTACTTATTTTTTAAATGGTCTTAATTAAATTGTTGAATTACAGTTTATTAGTGACATATCTTTAGGAGCTCCTTAAAATATTTCAAGAGTTTGGATAGTTATTTTGGAAGCTCTTTGTTTTGTTTTTTGGTATCAGGAATCAAACTCAGAACCTTGCACTTGCCAGGCAGGTGCTTGTGCCACTGAGCTATATCCTGGCCCAATGCTGGGATTCTTGTGATCAGCATGATGCTAACACTAGCTCTCCATCAGTGATGCTGAAATGTTGGTGCTGTGGTGCTGTGTTTTCACCTAAGATATTTTTCAAAGTAGTCATCAGTGTTATTATCCTTTTTTTGTGAAAATATCTTGCCAGGCTAGAAAACAAGCAATTATTTCTTCAATTAGGCAAAGAAAAGGGACAGACCAATACAATGCAGTACAAATTTTTAAAAGAAACAATCACATTGAATTAAAAACTTTAGTTACAATTTTATAAAATCCAAATAAACAACAGGAAATTATGATACTAGATGACTGCGTGTTCGTTCTGTTCAATATTTCCCATGAGATCTTTCGTGTCACCAGTGCCTGGGCTTGAATGACTGTTAAAATAGAGAGTATTTTCAAAGGTGGTTTCCTGAGGTAGGTGCACTCGTCTCTTCTTATAAAAGTAATAGGCAGCCAGGGCAGCACCCATTACAATCAGAAGGAACACGACGACCACCCCTGCTGAACTGGAAGATTTTTTGGAAGGTTCCATCTTCCCAAGGTCAACTATAAATAAACAAAAGCATTAGAAAACAAGTAGAGGGAGAAAGAAGGTTGAGTGTGATGGAAAACAAGACAAATCACCTTGCTGAAAAACTACAACGCTTGAGTTTTCTCTCAAGTGAAACTGAACAGAAGTGGAAGACATAAAAGTGAGGGCCAACATGACATGCAGTTATTTATCTAAAAGGATATGATCTGCCAGTGGGTCCTCCATTATGATCATCATAGTCATACTCCAGATGATTATTTGGTTGCAAGTATATGTTACCTGTTTGTGAGCATTGAGATAATGTTTATTAAAAAAAAAAAGGAATAGCCGGGTGTGGTGGTGCACACCTGTAATCCCAGCAATCATGAGACTGAGGCAGGAGGATCATTGCAAGTTTGAGACCAGCTTGGTCTACAAAGTGAGCTCAAGGCCAGCCTGAACTGCATAGTGAGAGCCCATCTCAAAAAGACAAAAAAAAAAAAAAAAAAAAAAAAAAAAAAAAAAAAAAAAGGAGATAATGTTTAAAAGACATATATAATGTTATATGAACATATACATTTCATATATGTATTTGCACACATCTTCTTTCAGAATAATTTGACCTGCTTACCAACACATTATAATAAGACAATAAACAGAATAGTAATAATAATGCTGATAAAAGTAAATGAAAATACAGGAAAATAAAATAAAAATAGTGGAAGTTTGAACTCATGCATATAATTAGTGACCTCATTGCATCATGGGAGTAATACAAGGGTTACAGGCAAGCAATAAATCTCAATGGATTCTTTTTTGGAACCCAACAATATGAATAAAATAGAATTAGTTCCCAAATTCAAATCATGCATAAAACTTCAAACAACAACTTTGCTAAAAATGGAAAATATCACAAGGATTCCTAAGAGAAATTTCTTCCAGGGATTCCCAAAGAATAATGCTTTGCAAAACAGCAAACAATGTCTTCAATAACTTTGCAAAACAAAAACACCAACCCATTTCAAGTCCTGTTTTCTAATGTATTATTTAAGGTGGATCACAGGTCTGCCCCTGCCCCTGCCCACCAGCCCGTCACAGCCTGCTCTGCACCCTGCAGCCTCCCAGATGAGCCCTGGAACAAAGTCTACCCTTCTTAAGCTTGACACCCCAGCCCCATCTGCAAAGTCTCGGCATCCACTGCTTCAGCCACACACTCAGCCACTATTGCTCCCCATAAATTCACATCACCCCACCTAAGCCTATCCCACCAGTCCCCCCTACCCTGTCCATAAAACACCAGGCTCAATCAGTTGGACTCGGCCCTCCTTTGGACTTACCCTTGGAGATGCCACCCAGAACCCCCAGATTCAGGTTGGCTATGTTCTTTATTGGGTTAACTCAAGGTGGAATAACAATATACAATTAATGCTGAAGGATACTTAACTCAAGCAATTTGACCAAAGGTTCAGGATGAGTAGGAAGGGATTGCTGTGGCTTCTAAAACCTGAAATTTCATAACTGTCTTACCTCGTGTTGTGTTTGGTGTCTGAGTCGGTTGTGGAGGATCAATAACTGTAAATAGAAAACACAAATGTTTGTAAAAAGGATGTAAATAGTAAATTATATTTCCTCAGAGATACAAGGAACCCTCCAGGTTTGACTTAGGATGATGTAATATTATCAGTGGGAGGATCACCAGATGGATGGCTTGAGAGGTAGATGGGTAGATGACAGACAGACAGACAGACACATACACACAGAGGCAGAGCTGGTGATATGGACAGAAAACAGATCTGTCTGTCCTGTATCCATCTAGCTCTCTATGCTAGAGCAACAACCTATAGCTACACAGTGAGTTTGAATACATTGTAAGAGCTGAAAATGTGATCCTCCGTGTTGTATTTAAGCACTGATAATTTTTAAAAATCTACTCAATCTACCCATGAGCGAACTATTCTGTGCTGGCAATTTTGAAATTGGCCCACTAAAACCTAGAGTATGAGAAGGTATTTGTGTGAAAAGGAAAATAAAACCACAACACTGAACCAGAGGGTGTGAAATGTTAAAAACAGTGTTAAAGAAGTTTGAAAATCGAACAAAGCCTACTGAGGGACCAGAACTTGCCTATATGGTTCATGTAATTAAGTTTCTATCTTATTAGTAACTTTCTCTCTTAGGAAGTATAGCAGGTCACACGACACTGGCATAGTATTTAAATCCAGACTGCGGTGCATTGTGAGCATTTAACACTATTAATTTCCCCACTCCCCATTCTTGTCATGGTCTTTCACGGCGCCTCAGAGGGAGCCCCAGTTGGCGTCATAGGATTTATTGCATAATCAAGCCTAGGGCTGCTCCAACCCTGGCCTCCTGCTTCTCCCTAGTACCGTAAGGCTTCGTAGATGAGCCGTCTCCACTGCTTGTAGTTTAGCAAATCTATATTCAAGGGTGGCCCGTGGTCAAAGTGTTGTTAGGCATGCCTAGAATACTGCTCACTCCCTCACAGCTGCAGGCAGCAACGGACCGGGGAGAGTGGATTTTGCACTGCTGAAGGGAAAGCCTGGCAAAGCGTGCGGCGGCCTCTGTCATCCCACACCTGGCCTCTCACTGTTTGAAAGAAGCGGCGGCCTGGGAACATATGTACCATGCGACAGGCTTCTCACTCACTTTTTGGTCTCTTACAAATGAATCCTTTGTAGGAAGAGCAGTGAATGTTAGTCCACACCCCCGAAGAGGCGGCCATGACTACGCAGTCATTTCGCTCGGCAGAGGGGTCTCCCGAGTTCCAGTTGACGAAAGATAACGGGCTGTGGTTTAGCCAGAGCCACTTTCCTGATCGTTGAATAAAACCGATAAAAGCAAAAGAGAAAAAAATAACTCATTTTAGGTTGTGCTTATTGGCACAAAATTTCTAAGCATATCATTTTGTACTACAATTACAAATTGCTTACAAGAAGCCTTTTAACAGGCAAGATTATAATGACTTATTACAGGGGAGGAAAACAGCAAGAACATGTTTATTATATAGTTTTAGCTGAAAATTTATTTCTAATTTTATAAATATTTATACTCAACCTCCCTTAGGGTTTTTTTGTTTGTTTGTTTTTTGTTTTTTATGCTGGCAAAAAAGGGAAAAGTGTTTTTTAAATAGTCTTTAAACTACAGAGGAAAATTTTAATTAGCAGGCTTGAGAATAATAAAATACGTGTGTCATTTAAACTTCCAGTTTGTATCTGAAATAAAAATGAGTTTGAATTTTCAAACTCATCCCAAAGTAATCATTATTTAAGGCTTTCTGGAGCTGAAACCTTGTTTTATACCCAACATTTTGAAATATTTGAAAATAAAAAGTGGTACTTCAAATATTACCTTCAACATTTCTGAACAATCCTATCCAAAAATTGGTTTTACTTCTAAGAGGTTCGATTCGGTACGACAGAAAACTGGATTCAGCAGCATTTTCAATGGAAACCAGGGAGGAACCTGGGAAGTATCAAAGGTAGACATGGCAGGAGGAGCTTACGGCAGCTAAAGTACTTTTGTAAACAATGTTGATATTAAAGGCAATAAAAATGAGCCCAATATTCCGGAAGGCCAGAGCAGGACGGTTATAACTTCAAGCCCAGTCTCAGCAACCAGCATCTCTGTGGGACTGTGCCTGAAAACCTAAAAACTAAGAAGAATTTGGGATGTAGCTGAGTGCAGATACCTTGAGTTCAAGCCCCCAGGCCTGCCAAAAGAGGAGGAAGGATAATTTCAGTCAGTGATTATCTGTCTTCTCAAAATATCAGGATCCAGTCTCAAAATAGGGCTTTCTGAGCATCATTGTTATCCAAGCAGGCAATGCGTGCCTGCGAATAGGCAAGCATCCCTGAGCTATAATAAGACTTAATGATACTGTGGCCCATTCACCAGTAGTAATGGAGAGGACAAAGGAATGTAATGAGGAGGCGCAACAGGTTACACTCACGTCAAACACTCATTTAGGTGAAGCAGCTAAGGGGAGAGTGGCAAACAGAATTTACGTAGAAAGAGCAGAGAGTTGCATGTAGCAAGGACAGAAAATTATTCCACGTAACAGTAATTAACCACAAAGACAGAGGGAAGGACAGAACTTCTTTCAGAACAAGGATGGTTTGATTTGGCTAGATTATCATAATCTGACTAATGGACCAAAACAAACAAAGAAAATTAAGTTAAACCTCACTGCAGGAGATAAGAGTTAGGCTTACTGACAGGAGACTGGTATTTAGATTAACGTGATGGCAAAGAATGCTTAGTTTTGTGGGGCAGCAGAATCATACACTATCCTGTAGGAATAGTAACCCCACTACCATCTGCAGAACCACTCAAAGCAAAAAGAGAGAAAGCTGGAACACAAGTCAGACAACCGTGGAGTTGACACTGAATTCACAGTGTCAGATTTTTATAGTAAAAACCAATGGCTTTCTAATGATAACTAATGTATTTTAAACATTTCATGCCAGACATTACATTTTGCTTTTGCCTTCACAAGCATGATCCCATTATACTTTTACCAGCCCTACTAAATGGGTACTATTGTCAGGGCATCTTATAGATAAGGACACTAAGCACAGACTAAGCCTAGGAGTTTCCTGATGTCCTCACACTAGCAGAGCAGTCAATGTGATGACCCAGACTTTCTGAATCTTAAGGGCCTATACTTAACCAGATACCTACATCCCATATCACTGTGTTCAGGCTCATTCTCTTGCTAATTGTTTTCTCTGAATGATTATATAACCCAATATTAAATGTATTTCATAGACATTAGCCATTCGTGTCTGTTACGGCTTGTGTCTAGATGTCATCCCAAAGCTTCAGGCAGTCATAGGTGGGCATTTGAGTTTCTGGATCTAGGGTGTGTGATGCTGGAATCAAGGATGTGATGCTGAGATGAAAGGTGTCCCACACTGGGTGTGAGTGCTGCCTGCCCTAAGGGCGGGTAGCCTGGATAAAAAAATAAGAGACAGAAAGAGGGCCACTGCCATCATGTGCTGCTGTTGCTTCTTTTCTGTTTCCTGCCCACATGGTGATGCCCCTCTGCCATGCCACCCTTCCTTGGAGCCAATTGATTATGGACTGAAATCTCTACAAACTGAGCCAAACAAACCTTTCCTCCATTAACTGTAAGTGTTGGGTATTTTGTCTCAGCAACAAGAAAAGTAACTACATGTCTAATTCATAGACATAAGCCATTTCATGACACATTTTGATAGAGACTCATCTGTCAGATAATACAATTGTCTAAAATTGGAAACAAGATTTATACACATGCAATGTAAATTTTCAAGATATACTTTGTGACATGAAAGAAACAATTAACTCAAAAGTAGACTTTTCATGATATCATCAGAAATGGCAGAGTGGTACTTCTGAAAATACATTGTTTATTAGATTAACTAGAGGTTTATGAGAATCCAAAAAGTATTTAGGTAAGAAAAGTGATTGGATCTTGGTAATGACAGTAAGTTTTGTGCTATTTTAACTTGCCTGTACCCCACTGCCTTCTCCCTAGCTCTGTGGGATCCTTAAAAACTGTCAGTTTCACAAGCATAGTGAAAACCAACAGCCTGGATGCCCCTGGAGGGGTGAGAATGTGGTTGGACCTCTTTCTAAGTTCCACTCTCAAAGAATTTCCATTGTTTGAGCTGTCTGATACAGTTCTAGAAAAGGCTACTTGCAAAACTTGTCTTTAATTGACCTGATTCAGAAGACCCTCACTGCAGAGAGACATTTTTTGGGAGTGTTTGTCACAAACTGTTTGTGGTAACTGCCTAAGGAAGTGATAGGAGGCGGGGAAACCCATAACCTAACGAAAAACTTAAATGCAAAAGCTGTGGAATGAAATGTCCCCGTACTTCTAAAAGCACTGACGTGTTAGTAGAGAACTAGCAGGTCACTGATATGCAGTAAGATGTATACTTGCCCTAGCTGTGCGCATGCCTGAGAAGGTCCTACACTCCCTCCTCTGTCTGACTTTGGGGTTCTGTAAAAGCAGGACATGAAGGCTAAGACAGAGTTTTCAACTGCCTGAGCATTAAAAGCTCATCTTTGACAGAGGCCCTTAGCAAAATCTGGGAGACTTAGTAGCCCTAGACACATAAAGAGTCTTGGGTCTGTCATATCTAGGAAAGCCACATCTAAACACATCATAATTAAATTTTTAAAAGATAGAGTCTTAAAATCAGCAACAGTGAAATGACTCATGATGTACAGAGGCTTAACACTAATTTCTAACCCAAAAACATAGAGTACAGGAAAAAAATCAGATAAAATATTTTAAAAGCCGAAGGAATAAAGAAACCAAAATACGTAAGACATGTAGGGTAAAGATGGCAAAAATAAAAGACATAGCACACTGACTTCATCAGGAATTATACTAAATTTAAACAGATTAAACACTAAATAATGGAGATTCATAGAATGCTCAAAATAATTAATTAGAAATATTTAGTTATGTTGTCTGTAACTATATTTTTATTAAAAACTGAAAGACACACTTGAGATCCAAAGACATCACATCCAAAATAGGTGAGATTAAAAGCCTATATAAAGCTATATTGCTACATAGAGAATAACTAAAAAAATCTGGAGCAACTATGCTAATATTACACAAAAATTACTTCTAGTAACAACAACAACATTTTATAATAATAATGTTTCAATTAATGAAGAAAACTTTGTAGGTATAGATAACAAAATTGTACCTGACAACAAAGCCCCCAAATTCACAAACTAAAATTAACAAAGCAGACTTCATCTGATGCAGAGAACAAAGTTAAAAGTTAAGGTTGACTTCTGAATGAACCTAAAGGAAATGAGAATAACCCTTGCACTCCACTGTTGGATGAAGAATCCTGAATTAGGGTGTATAAAATGTACTTGTAATTTAGTAAAATATTTGGTGAGAGTTAATTAAGTGGCTTTAAAATGCTCCCTGAAAAATTATCTTTAATTGATGTTTATTATTTCAGGGGGACAATCATTCATCTATGTCACGTGTATTTGAGTTTTGTTTTTCTTTACAAAGAAAATTAGATGCAAATCCGTTTTAATTGTTGGCAAAATAAAATGGTTCTTGAGCGCTTGGAAAAGTGAAGATCACCAGTTATAAGAGGCAAGTATATCTGAGATAACTGCAGAGAAGAATCATAACAAGTTAGAATATTAGGGTAGAAATTTAAATGACTTATTTAGCAAATGACTTTTTATATGAATTTAGGTTACAAAGTTAGAAAGTATATTTGGAAAGCATAATAATGATCATTCTATTACCAGAAATATCATTAAAAAGTAAACAGATATTTCACATTCCTCATATTTTACATGTGTAGTCATTAGCATCATGGGACTCTGAAATAAAGTTTTGGGATTTTCTTTTAGGAAATGTGACACTTACTCATTCGAAGACATTCCAGAGAAGCTTGGCCCCAGTTCCTTGTGAATGAAGATTCAATGTAGTAGCAGTGACTATGGAAAGGAATCCACGCATTGAGCTCTGACTCTGGACACCTGCCCGGTAGCTGTGGTGGTTCAGTGGCAGGAACTTCTGTTAATAAAGTGATATTGAAAATAAAGCAAAATTGGAGGTGTTGATATGATGTAGAATAATATTTTCACAGCCAAGGGAAATTATATCAACTATCATTGTTCCTAAAAGCCTTCCAATGGTTATCATTTACATCTACTATTTTTATTATAGTGTTTTTATTTACTTTACCATTTTAATATATTACAATAGAATACACATGACATAGCAGTAATCAATCACAGTCAAAATGTAAAGCTGCACATCTATTAATATCTGTAATGATCTTACAAGATTTTCAGTCACTGCAAAATAATTTTAAAAAGAGTTTCCTTTCATGCCATTCTTTTCCTTTTCTGGAACCCCAAATCCTATAAATTCTTTTTAGCTAATAATGGGACCTATGATATAACTAAATATTAAAATTAGGATTCTAGAACTGTGTTCATAATATATGTTAGCCTGGTGAAACTACATGCATTCTGATAAATTCTATTACTACAACTGTGCTGTTTCTATGAAAAGGGAACAGAATTTCTTGGGTAATCTGTCATAGATTCAGAGGACAACCTCAATACCAACATGCACAGATTTATAAAGAGAAAATAAATCCTACAAGTAAGACAAACCCACTATCTCCATTATTTGGACATGTATCTACCTATCTCTCTGTCTGTCTGTATCTATCTATGTCTGTTTATCTGTCTTCTATCTATATATATGTCTGTCTGTGTCTGTCTGTCTATCTATCTCTCCAGGTCAAAGGAATATTTTGTTTTCTGCTTAGCCATCCAAGGTCCAATACTATTTAATAATATTGACAGTGATGGGTAATAACTTATTCAGAAAATTTCAGATCCCTCAGCTGTTTTCATGCATCTAATTACCTTCTGATCTCTTGCAGAAAAAATAAAAGCTTTCATTGCAATGCGAAGTCTTCCAGAAGCCAGAAACGTCCATATAAACGCACGCCGACTTCAGCCTGGGCTCGTTAGCTGCCCAGTTGTTGAACCGCATTCTCCACTTGTCGATCCAGGTGTAGTCACTGTTGGTCTGCAAGAACAAAACAGCCGTGAACACAGGGTTTCGCCTCATGTGGAGAGTACCAGAAGAACCAAGCAAAGAAAAGAGTACATTTTAAAACTGTGCTTTAACACAGTGTCTTAAATGTCTGTGAATACATAGAACATTATAAATCATCTGTACCAAGTCAACTTTAGTAAAAAAAATAAAATAAAAAATAAATAAATAAAATCACCCTTTTGTAAAAGTGGTTATTTCTTGGAGAGCCGTAGGAATATATCCTGGGGAGCAATTTTGAAAAACACAAGACTAAAAAAACCTGTGTCTTCACCCATGAAACTCTTTGTTTTCAAGTTTTTCAGGGCTAAGGGAAAGTTTGATTTCAGAGCAAATAAAATATTTATATTATTTAAATTATAATAAGCATTAAGTAACTTTCACTGGCCCGTGGACCCCTGAGGGAAAGACCGGGCTTCTCATTGTTCTGCTGTAGAAATGGCACCATGGTAAATAACTTAGATAAAATCATTTATCTGGGTAGATTACACAGGAGCCTCATCTCTTGGTTTCCACATTCTTTCAATTATATAAAGCATGGTGGATATTTTTTAAACACTGATTGTTTTATTGCATTTACTTACTTAGTTTCTATTAAATTAAGTCAAATTTATGATCACACACACAGTAATTGATAGCATGAATATTTATCAATAACATAGTAAGTATCCTTTAAACAATTTAAAATATATTTTTATACATTATACCTAAGAACAGATGGTATATATAACATTACCAGAAATAACTAAATTTTTTAAAAATTCAAGTATCTTCTACATTTTTAACTTTTAATTTACCGCAACAATAACCTAATATCCAATGACTAAAATTAAAAGCATGTGTTTAAGTTAAAATTCTATTTCTGCTCTCCCATGTTTAATCAAATAATCCCTGCATAATTATGAAATGTAGACATAGGAAAATAATAGTACTGTTTTAGTTATCCATACGGTATTCTGAAAAAGTAATCTTTCTTACAATAAGCAAAAGCCTACCTTAAACTCATAGGAGAATTGTGAACACATGCCCAAGAAAATGAATAATCCAATACACCCATTATCAAGAACAGTCAACAGAGACAAAAATGTCTTGCTTATATTTTAGTTGCAAAAAATCATTACAGAACTACTTACTTTTAAATATTGGTTGTCCCACCTACAATATGCTAACTGTGTAACATGTGAGTCTCTATCTCTGCATCCGGGCATTAGGAAAGCTATAAAATCTGACAGCAACCTAGTTACCAGTCCCGCCCCTTTCAGTGCTTTTCTCTCTTGATATTTTTCCTTATGTTGTGCCACGCTAGACCACAGTACACCTACACAGGCTGCCTTTCTCAGAGAAGCTCTGTGGTGTCTTTCATCACTCTGGGCTCACTTCCCTCCTCCGATGACACTCTGTATATATCTCTCTTTAAAACTTCCGGTGTTGTCTCTTGGCGGCCCACCGAAATCTCCATTTCTGCAACTTGTAAGTTTGCTCGCCCCAAGCAAGACGGATGCACAGAGGAAGGATATGTGATTTATAAGGCATCATAAAAGGCTGGTTTTAGGAATAATTTGGCAATGGTATCACCACACAGTTCCGGGCCTCCGCCCTCCCTTCACACCATGCTCTACCAGCTTCCCTTTCTCTGTTACGGGACACAGGGAATTGAGTGCAGGGAGATACTTCGCATGCGTTGGTGGAATTTCCACAACTTTAGGACCTGCATCAATCTAGAAATGCTTGTCACAGGAAGTAAAGGCACCCTCAGCACCCAGTAACTATGCCTCCAGCCTCCTCCCTTGATTCCCAGGCCCTAGTTGTAATCACAACACTGGAAGGAAAAAAGCAAAGCAATATAGCTATTTAGGTTCTGAATAACACTTTCATACTCAAGAGCGGTTATTTCACTTTTAGGTTGATTTACGACATATCACTAGAGTGCTAGATCCTTGAACTCAGTGGATCCTCGGCAGAGTGGGTGTTGTTCATATTAGTATCCGTATTGCTCAGCAACTTCTTTCACATGACTGTTTAGCAGAATGAAAACAGGAAAATCATATTCAACCACAACTTAAGCACATCAAGTTGTGCGTTTTTCCATCCTCTTACCAAGTTACTGTTCAGGCCGATCCACACAGGTACATTAAGTGGCTGCATTTTTAACCACAAAAATGCATTGGTGTAGGGATCCAGGATGCTAGCTATCAGGGAGGTGTACTCTTTGCAGTATTTCTCTGCTTCATACCATGACAACTTAAGTTTCATGAGTGAATATTGGCTTTCACCATATTTAACAAAGCCATTCACTGGAATTGTTGTTGGAGGAGTCATCAAGGAATGATCTGGAAAGGGTAGATTATTTCCATGAGAATCACCAATAGGCATCAATTGAGTCATGAGGACGTAACTACTATCTCATTCATCAACAAAACAACCAGAATGGCATAGATCCAAACTACTAAGTGTTAAAAAGATTTTCACGAACCATTTTATAATTTTAAAAAAACTATGTGTTAGTCAGCATGCCTAATGGAGTCATTTGCAATCTGTATTTAGGATAAGGTGGATATTTGATGAAGATTCCAAACTACTATATAACTGTTGCAAAGTCATTGCAGTCTAGTATCTGGATAAAAGAAATGCCACAGTTTAATCCTAAAAGTTAAAGACTGTCTGTTATCTTGTATTGTGAAGCTTTATTCTTCTATCTTGGCCAAAGCTCAAGGTCATGAACAACTTTCCTCTTTCTCTTTTTGTTTCACTCCATTCATAACTGCACCTGTTTGTACCTGTTTTGCTCCCCCTGTAAATAAGGCACTTTCAAGACACTGGTAGAGGTTGGAATGAAATCACACGCACACAAGTCCTTGCTCCATTTAACCTTGATCTCAGGCCCATCTTCAAGATGACTTCCTATGCTCGTCTAGGTCTCCCATCAATGGTCCAAACTGGTCCGGGTGCTGGTGCCTTGCTAAGTCAGAGGCACTTCCGCTTCGTATCTTTGTTTCTGAACATCCTAGCATGGATTTCTAATCACTGCCTTATGTCCAGGCCTCACCCTATGCCATCTAATCAAGACACAACACCAGAGTTTGTTTCCATTTGCCTTAGCGGATGCCCTAGGGTGGAGTAAGGGACCAGCCAGTGGATTAAATCTGGCCTATGGTCTGATTTTTGGAGTCCATGCGTTACCAATGGTTTTTAAATGGTTGGGGGGTATCAAAAATATTTCTTGACACTGTCAATGTTATGTGAAATTCAAATGTGTGTCCATAAATAGAGTTTTACTGGAGCACAGCCACATGCATTTCTTACATACGCTCTACGATGGTCTATGACAGACAGTGTTGGATGAAATCCATGGACACAGTGTGCCCCACACAACCCGAAACATTTACCATGTGGCTCTTTCATAGAAAAGTAACCATTAGCCTAGAGTGCTAGATCTCTCTGCTTAATCATTTTCACCTTGGCCAGTTCTCTGTCCTGTTGCACTTTATACTGACCCAGTCGTCACCTGCCTTGTTCTAATACTACAGACAAGCTCGACTTTCTTTTGGTTGTGCCTGGTAAGCAGTGACTTCATTGTAGCCTCTTTCTCCTGCTGTTGCTGCCATCTTGTGTTAATCAGATGTCATTACACCAAGATGCTGGGACAGGATCTTCCAAGGCCGGTGTGTGAGAAACTGCCTTGTGAAGTTTCCGCTTGTGCGGGTCTGGGCTTATCTTAATGCCCTCAGAAAATTTGGGACCGTTAAAAGTGGTAAGTGAGGCTTGAAGTACAGCTTAAGAAAAAGAAAAAAACAGCAAGACAGTTTCATAGAAGGCTGCATACAACTAGGGAACAGCTTTACCCAATTTGCTTATTCATAAAATCCTTCATAGAAAATACATAGAAGGAGAAAAAAACTTGAAATGTTCAGAGGTTTTTTTTCTAGGTGGTTAGATCATAGGAAACTTTTTTCTTTTTTTTCTGACTTTATGACATGGTCCAACTTTTCAGCAAATAAGATATTCTATGTATTATTTAAAATACTCTTTCCTGTTGGTTGTGGTGGTGCATGCCTGTAATCCCAGCACTCTGGAAGGCTGAGGCAGGAGGATTGCAAATTTGAGTCCAACCTGGGCAATCTAATGACTTACCAAGAACCTGTCTCAAAAACAAAAAAAATTAAAAACAGCTGGGGATGTAGTTCAGCCCAAAGGCCTTGGGTTTAATCCCCAGAACCACAAAATAAGAAATTTCTTCTATTATTTATAATATTACATACATGTTTTAACATTTCACATATGTGTGTGTGTGTATATATATATATATATATATATATATATATATTTGAAAAATGCAGAAAACCAAAATGAAGAAGCTAAAGTCACCCTTCATCCCACTATTTGAACACATTCCTACTTTGATGTACTTCCTTAGAATTTTTATCATTGTTTCTAAAGGGAAATTAAGTAATTTAATACTAATGGGGAATAGATAGTCTTTCCTTACACATTAAATTATTTCCAATATTGTTAAGCATTGTCAAAGATCCTATCACATATGTTTAGAAGGAAAAGAATTTTTAGGCAAGCGTGGGGATCACCACTCATTCCTGGACCCGTCCTCCCCTCCCTGCCCCAAGCAATGTGGTGCTACTGACAGCCTAAGACTAGGTGCGCTGGGCCATCCTACCCTCCCCTGAGCTGAGATGCCCAAATGTCCAGCTGCTCAAGTCTCTTCTATAAAATGGCATTGAACCTAATTCAAACACTATAGGGTGGACTTAGCTATTGCAGCACCTTTCGGTACCTTATTAACGTGTACAAATTTTAATATGCTTCTGTATCAGCTAAAAAGTTAATTTAGTAAACATTTAAAATTGAGTATATATGGGACGGTGCTTGTGTGTAACCTGCATGCACCCTGCTGTACACTTTAAATCATCCCTAGATTACGTGTAAGGCCTACCACAATGTAAGTGATATATAAATAGGACTCACACTGTATTGATTGGAGAATGGTAACAGAAATAGTCTGGTATATGTTTAGTACAAATACAGATGCAACTTTTGTTTCTAAATATTTTCAACATGTAGCTGGTTGAATTCAAGGATATACAGCCGGTGGACTCAGACAGCAGACTGCGTAAAAGGTAAGCAAGAAAGTCTGGAGTGGATTTGGGGTTTGGCAGGTGAGAATTTCTGCCGGGCTTTTCAAACACCTGAAAGGATCTTCAGTAATTTGCTGTCACGGGTTCACATCCGGGCCCTGATTCTCCAGAAATGTTCAGAAATCCTCTAGATCTGAGAGAGCAAGTACCTTCTAACCCATTCATCCTCGGAGAACAGCATTCAGAGCACACCTCAGCCACTCTCGACCCCTACTTCTAATTCATTTTTAAATTTCCAACTCTTTTGTGTAGCTAGATATTATTGTTCTAGATTCACTAGAAACTTTAACTGTAGATCTGTAACACTGATTCATAGTAAATATCCATATTTTCTGTCTTATTTTATTTAACCATATTCAGGATTTCTAAGATGTAAAGAGAAACTCAAGTCAGATGTCTACATTCTTAAAGACACAGAACATAGGGTGAGCCAGGCACAGTAGCACATCCCTGAAATCCCAGGACTTGAGAGGCTGAGGCAGGATGATCTCTGTGAGTATGAGGCCAGCACCCCACCCCACAAAAAACACAGGACAAATGATGAGACATACATGACACTCAATGCCAATGGTTTTCAGATTATATGAGCTGAACTGTGGTTTTCCTATGCTGACACTTAAAACAAGGTACAAGTAGGCAAATGTTTCAAATTTCTAAAAAAATTAAGGAAATGTTTTAATTTCAAGTTTAATCTACCCCAAATTCAAAATTTTCTGTACTGCTAAGGAAGCAGATTCATAAATATAGTCTAGGAAATATCACCACTTTTGGCAGTCACAGGCTCACCTGAATTAAAGTGAGAATCAAGGCAATGGCCCTCATGTAAAGACACACTGGAGAACCACCTCACCCAGGCAGACCTGGGGTAGAGGACTCACCCGGCCGAGTCTGGCAGATGTAGCCTTTCCGGCTATCACAGACATCATCCATCCATTTCCCCGCATCCATTGATTTCCCTCCCATAATAACAACACAGTCGGCCTGTATATTTGTGGATAAAGAAAGACAAACATAAATTAACAATTATTAATGTTAACTGATTAAGCGGTGAAAATCCTCAATGTTCCTAACTTTCAAATTTATGATCACCCTGCTTCACGTGTATTCGGTCCACAGTCACTTCCTGCACACCGCTACCCACTTTGCAGGCAGAATCCTTGTATTTGACTTCTGCTACCTGAACTGAAAGCCAAATACGCTGGGGTAAGTTTGAGAAACGCTGCCATCAGAAATGTTGCTAATTGCTATTAAAATTTAGAAAGCAAAGACATTAGGAGAACACAATAGCTGTCCATACCAACCCTCACTCTGCAAACCCAGGAGTAAGTATCCTATTATATTAGGGAAATGTGCACAATCCCTATTTTAATCGCTAACTTTATTGATAAAAATAATTATTATAGCTTCAGAGCTAATTGTTACTCTAGCTAGAAAGTTTCATATCTATTTTGGAGGAGACTATGCCAGGGCTGAGAAAAAATGGTATTGTATTTAGTTATGAATGTTCATATTCCCATGTTTCTGTAAGAGAATTTAACAGCCAGAAGTGAACCCAAAAGAGTGACATAAAACCCATACCTACCAGGGTTTTCATCCAGGAGTGGATAGAAGTTGTGATTAGAACATGTGTTGGGGTTTTCTAACCTACCAGTTGTAATAATCATAGCTTACACTCATAATGTCTGGCATGGATCTAAATGTTGTCCATGTATTAACTCATTGAAGTTCACGCCCACCCTATAACATAGATTCTGTGACTGTGCCCATTTTTACATGAAGGAAGTGAAACACAGGGAAATGAGAAAGTTCTTCCAAGGTCGCCCAGGAAAAGTGAAACCAGCATCCAAGTCGAGGCCCTCAGGCTCCAAGTCTAGCTGCGCATGCCCTAACCATATTGCTTCTCCCTGGTGGGCACTGCCAAGTGCCCTGGAGCGGCCAGAGGACCTCCAGGAAAGGGGTCCTAATGGACACAGGCCCACAAAGCAAGGGGAAAGTGAGTATTGTCTTGAATGAATGTGCTGCCTCCCACCTTCCTAGCCTGTCATGATGGAGGGAGAAAGGCCAGCGGGCCAAGAAGGCAGAGAGGAAAGAAAAGAGCCTCCATCCATGGTGATGCTGGGGAGCCAGGCATCACCGGCTACAAATTATGTGACATATACTTTTCATATTTGAACATTACTACAGTGAGAGGTGCATATCACAGTCTCTGGATAACAGAGTTTAATGGGTAGATTCTTTTTTAGTGGTACATACAAAAATAATGGGTTCCTCCATCAATGGTATCCTAGGTGTGATGAAATATTGTGATTGGCCTTTGTTATGGTTGATACATTGTGTCAACTTGGGAAATCTAGAGGTTTAGCTGAGTGACTCAGGAGGAAGCTGGGGTGCTTACTTTGTAAACATCCTGAGCCTGTGGAAGAGGAGGGCATGGAGATTGTGTGAGTGCTACACGCCCCCTGGGTGGGGGTAGCCTGTTTACAATGTAAGGGAAGGAAAGAGGCTCCTTGCAGAGGCTCCTCCCTTTTGCTTGCGGTTTTTGGTGTGCTCTGCTGCCGTGAACAGTTTGCCCTCTGCCATGTGCCACTCTGCCTCAGAACCAGCCAAGTAAGGACTGAAACCTCCACAAACTGTAAGCTAAATAAACCTTTCCTTCCTTCATTTGGGGTGTTGGGTATTTTGTCTCAGCAACGAGAGAAAAGTAACCAAGACAGCCTTGTAGGCTGGACATCCTGTCATGGGATACTAAGCATTCCTTGCTGTTTAAACTGGCTGAATCGTGCTTTTGTTGTACTTATGGCTTCATCAGCCTACATGAGCTCGCCCTTCCACAGAACTGAGCCCCTGCGGCCTCTTAGCCACAGGGAGAAGGGGCTAGCAGCTTCCGGGACCTGACCCAGCTCTACAGGAAGCGGCCTCTGATCATTTCGGTTTTGCCTCCCTCCATTCCGTCTCCTCTTCCCTTTCAAACTTCTCTGTGTCGGGGTCCATAAGTAACAAATTAAAAGAACAGTAATCTTGCAAACTATACTCTATGACAACAATAAAGTAAGGGACAATAGCAGCTAGAAAACCCCAAAATGTTTACAAATGTTGTCAATAATAATATCCCAGTAGTGATGTACATATATAATTTTAAAATATAGTGATTGCAGTTCATTAAAATTGAAAGTCATAAATCCCGTGGTAAAGTAGATATAGCTTCCAATTAAAAATATATGTGTGTCACTTCGAAGATATCGATATGCAAAGCAGCAACTATTGTTGGTTTTTATTTTTTATTTTTATTTTTATTTTTTTATTTTTTGTCTTTTATTTTCTGTTTTTCGTGTTTTTCTGTTGTTGAGATGATTGTTTGACCAATTTCGTATGTCTGTATCTGTGTTCATGTATATACACTTCAAAGATATCAATAGGTAAAGCAACAACCATTGTTGAGTCCATGTCACCTTGTCTGTAAATCAGCTTTGATTGTACTATTTCTTATGATAATTTGTGTCTTTTGTTAATATGTTTTTGTGCTTTTATTTTTTAAAATAAAAAATATATATATATGTGTGTGTGTGTGTGTGTATGTGTGTGTGTGTAAAGAATTCTGCATGGACTGTGTTTAATTCTTTCCATGTTTCAAGTCCTAATATTGTAAGAAAGCATTATGTGTGTTTTGATTCCATTTTTGTGAAATGTAAACTTTATATATTTATACCTATTCTGAAAACTCCAAGAGTAAACTCAACAAACATAAAGTGTTTTTCTTTCCACATGGTAAGATCACAGATTCTTTTGTTGGTTGGTTTGTTTTTGTTGTTTCTACATGTTTTACATATTTGAAATAACAAAAGTGTACACTGATGATTTCGATTTATATTAAATTTGTCTCTTACCCATTTCTTTTTTGGCAAACCCTCAGTCACTCTACTTGAACTTCACTAAATTTTTAGCCCTAATTTATGCAAAGAAGATCAAAGAATTTTTTCCATGGAAAAACCCTTACCCATCATCAAAATATATCCACCCTGCATATAGGTACCAAGGTCATAAAAATCAATTCTGATTGGATCATTTTTGTATTTAATTCTAATTTTTTCTGTGTACCTGACGGAGTGCAAACTCTCTCAAAGAGCAGCTACGTCTCTGTCCAATCTACTTCCAAAGCTACGTGTACTTCGCTTATACAGAACCAAAGCCTCCCCTTGTCATATTCAAAGCCTCCTAATTCTGCCCAAACCTACCTCAGACTCTCTTCTTGAAGGTGTTGCTCAGGGGTTCACCTTTCTCATCCTTTTTCCTATTTCCTCTGCTGATTATGTTTTAAGTTTCTCAAGGGTAGTATTTGTAGTTGAGTCTTTTTCCTGTCCCCCCCATCATGTCGGACACTCACAGTGGCTTGCGCAGAGCCCCATAGATGATGCCAGCTGAGTAAATGACTGCACACCACAGTGACTCTCCACAGTGCTTCCTAGTTGATCCCATCTTTACACACTTCCGTTTCTTTACTGTCTCCTTCCTTAGAGAAGGAGAATATTTTATGCCTGTATTTTGTACTCTAACTACTTTAAAGATAACGATGTGCAATGTATGAACTATTGTTCTTCTTTCATTATTTTGTTATAAACTATTATTTTACTTTTTTCCCCCTGGAATAAAGAAAGACTTAAATTCTGGTTTACATGTAAGCTTTTTAAAGGGAAAAACAAAGTCCTACATTTTTTCATGATTTTCACAATCCTCAGTGTGATGTTAGACACCACAGGTTGACTATTCGATTACTTCAGAACAATAGTAAAATAAAGACCATCCCTTAGATTAATGTTGAAAACACTTAGCACAGTCTGTAGCACATAACACCCACCCTATAAAAGGAAATACAATCTTACTAATGCTAATCATAATGTGGATGATATTTTTACAAGTAATGGTACTGTACACTAGTAGCCTTCTGTCCTGCAATCCCGCAACAGCTACAAGGGATTAAGGGGCAGCTGATTAAAAAAAAATTGATGACCTTGGGTTCATGTGTTTTTCTTGATTACTAATTAGGCTTAGTATGGAGCTGGGTCTCCCTATTACTCACTACCCCAACCCCCAGAACAAATCATTAGCAATATAGCCCTTCTCCTAAAGTTGGCTGCATCTGAAACGGTTCACATCTGCAAAGAAGTGCCACATGGAAGAGCACACTGATAGATTAGTCAGAGGAGGTTAGTCAAAAATAAGATGACCCCATGTGAGCTAATAGCATATAAAGAGGTGATCTGAAAGTGGTATTTACATCTTCATAGGAAAGGCTGCTTCTTCTTCCACCAGGGAAACCATTCCCCCAGTTTGTATACTGAACTCCTCTTCCATCTGTCCAGAGGAACTTGTGCTCTGAATTGACATCGTTCAGCCCGATCCAGGCATGAGAAGTGGAGTCCTTCATATGGGAGTTAAGAAATGCTAAAAGAAAGTTCCACAAAATGGTTTTAAATTGGGGGGTTCATATTCAACATAGAGACCGTATTTAAAAACACTTTAACTTGAAAATACTGAGTATGGGACGTAGATTTTTATCCTTAGTTAAAGGACCTTACCAAGAAAATATTCTAATCTTAACATCATGATAGCTAGTGAGCTTTGAATGTTGAGAAGCTTCCTACAGTGGAATTCTAGGTTTTATCTAGGACACTGCAGATGGGGCTGTGAGCTACATCCTGCTCAAGGGGCACCAGGGCAAGGGGAGCAAAGCAGGTTGAAGTTCATCTAGTGCCTCTCTCTCTGATGCACACCCCAATCTGGCTGTGCCTGCCTACCAGTCTGCAGAAAGAAGCACATTTCCTGATTCATAAAAGCTTACCCTATGAGTTAGAAGCTGTCCTAATTCTGTAAATTAAATAATCTGATGATAATAATTAGGGAAGAAAGGCCTCTTAACACCAAAGTTCTGAAAATCAAAACAGCAGGCACCAGGCTCTCAAATGATAAGTATCTCAGATTGCCAATCCCAAAGAGCTACCCAACTGGGGTTCCTCCTGGGCTGGCAACGCCTAGGGATCAGTGACCATCTGTGAGTGTGCCTGGACCTAGGGGCCATCCTGATGCTAGCGTGAGCTCCTCACTGGGTGAAGGGATCTAAAGAAATTCAGAGCATGTAGAACATAGCCTTTTCCTTTTTAAACAGTTCTGTAGCAGAGGATGATGGAAATGCTCAGCGGCTGTAAAAGGTTTAACTGTACATGCACCCTCTCCTTTCTTTTAGCTCATTCCCGTGTTGTCTCCAGGGTTCAGCTTCCAGCAACTGTGCCCAAGCCATGAACTCCAAGGTGCACAAGCACTGCTCCATGGCACAGCAGTTTGCAAATCTGTATGCTTAAAGGTGTCCACTGATTGTAAATGGGAAGGAACGACCTTACACTCAGGGTGACCAAGAGGAGATGCAAATTAGATAAAACCATCTGTTTTTTTTTCCAGAAGCAATTCCACAGAGCAATCATGCCCGATACTTATTGATTTTGCCAGACCATGGAAGTAGCAAACATCTCACTGAGAGATTAACTTTTTCTTCAACTAAACATAAGAAACAAAACAACAATAAAAAGACATTTTGTCCAACATGTTTCAGAGAAATAGGAGCAGGGGTAGGTATTTATTTTGGTTTTACTCTGTTCCTTAAATAAAATGATAACTTATGCCTTCTCCCTAACTGGAAACAAAATGTGGAAAAGCTGTACCTGCCAGCAGTCAGCACGGACTTTTTTTTGCCAACAACCACAATAAGAATTCAGCAACGTGTGTGTGTATTGCCAGGAATAATGTTATTTTATCTGAAAATTGTTTCCTTCTGCACATCTCTACTACCCAGGTTCTAATTTTGTTATGCCAGGAATCAGCACTTTGCGGTTAAGGGAGGAAATCAATGACTGTGTTTCTCTGCTGGGTAGCTAAGCCCCAAAAATGCAGCAGGCCAATGAGAGAAATGTGAGCATTGTATGCCTGCCTTGTGTGCTACAGCTTGACTCTGTTCTTTCAGTATATGGCAAGCTGTTGAACTTCTCAAAGGTCTTTAGTGAAAACTTGGTTTGTCGTACAAAGTGTTCTAAACATGGCATCATTTATGAACATTGGGGTGAGCAGTATCAAAATTTTTGTCTCTTTCTTATACTTCTTGGGCTATATCATTTTGGGTAGCATAGCATTTTTTAGGTCAAAGAATCTTAGAACAAAAGGGAATATGCAGTTTATATTTCTTCTATGATAACCTCATAAATCTACACACTCGATAAACATCTACTGGACACCTTTTCTACATCACGTCCCAGCCGTCCATGGCTCTAGAGTATCCCTTTGAGCAGCTCCTGTTCAAGCATTTTCACAAGGCCTTCCTTACCTCCCTCGCTAAGCAGCTCACCTGGTCACTTCTAGCTATTGGGATGACCCTTCATATTGAGCCTAAATCTAGTATTTCTCTGTAAGTGCCGCTCAGTGGGCTTCCTTCTGGGACCACTCATGGACATCATTTCAAAGTCCATTTCCTCTCTTTGCCAAACTGTTTAAGCAGAGGGTCTTTGACCCATAGTTTGCTCACAGTTGCTTCCTAAGCCCTCATCAGTTTAGTGTGAATCACCTATAGTTGGCCACAAATGCAAATCACAAGTTTAACTTAATAGCTACTTCCCCAGAGGTGGCCCCAACTGACTATGGAGAAGTGGTACACGCCCTTCTTTTGACAATAAATACATTGCACTTTCTGTTGTAGGGACATGGCAGATTTCCTCATCAGTGCTCTTCATAGGTCTGGCTTATCTTTAGGTTTTATAAAAAAATGTTCCTCCAAATTTGAATACTTATCAGTTTGATTGTATCATGAAACTATAGGGTCAGTTGACTGAAAAAGAACAAGTGTGAAGTCAGCCATTTTTCACTGTGCTCCTACCACTGCTCTGCTTTGACTCTGAGAAATGAAGATTTAGTGGAAAGAGAACCAAATGCAAGCTGGCCAGAGTTAGTTTTAATCCCAAACCCACTCCCTAGGGGCCAAGCTGCCTGCTCAAGTGTCTCTAAACATCCTTCCCTCTTTCAGGAAACTAGGCAACAATTCCTGCTTTGTAGAGTTGCAGTGAAAACGGGAAAGAATTCTACATACAGAGCCCAGAAAATTGTGTCTAAAATTGAAAAAAGTCACTTTTCATTAGTGATTTTTTTTTTTACTTACACTAAGAAAGCAGTTACAGTCAGCAATGTCCTACCGTGTTATGGGCAAACACACACATTTCAGTCTGTCGCCGGCTGGAGGACAGGCCACATACCTTGCTCCCTCTCATTGAGTATGGAAACCAGATTCCCTTTAAATGCTAGGCAAGCTTTCCGTGCCTCCTGCCAATTTTTCCTCTCTTCTTCAACAAATCCAAAGATTTTGTAACACTGAGATGGAATTTAAAAAGCAAGGGTTAACTAAAATGATTATGTTGACTCTAAAGAAATTAAATTATTCAAGACAATTATAGGTAAATATAAATTTTCTCACAGCCAAAGAGCAACTTTAAAAATGAAGTTAGCTTTATGACTCACAGACTTTCTCTGCTAAGTTTTGCTCTCCCTCGAGACAAAGATGACAACTATTTGGATAATATTTCAAATACGCTTTCAATGTCCAGTGAATGTTTCTCATTGGCATCTCCATTTACTCTTGCCCAAAATTCCCCAAAATGTGGAGCAAAAGTTAAGCTGAAAGACTGGCTCTGTCACACTCCACACCGATCACTGCCAAGACTGTGGCTACTCCTGGTACAGTACCTTGCTGTTGTAAAACTTCCAGCCATCCTTACAGCCACCCGGGGTTGGGGGTGTGGTGGGTACTTCTTGGGTGCTGTTAATGCTGCTGTTGTGTCGCTCACATATGAAGGTATTTGGATAACCACAGTTAATGTCATTCCACAACCCTGGCAAAGAGCAGAAGAGTTAAATTTCACTTACATGCCTATCCTTAAATGTCCTTTAGGCTATGTATTTAGATTGTGTAAGGATTCTCAAGCATAGTTTAGAATACAATCAAATTTTATTTTTTGCACAAGGGACCAGAAGAATCCATGCAATTTCTTTTAAGCTGATAATAGTTTAACTCTACAAAGAGATTTCTATAAACCAAGCATATATTTTCTGTTGCAGAAATATTATCCAGTTAGTAATCACTAGTAAGAATAATATAATAATACCAAGCATCTCCTCACTCTTAAATACCTTATCTCATTTAATCTTCTCAACGACAGATCAATCACCTCATTATTTCAGCTATAGGCTAGTAAGAAACTGGGGAGATGAAAGTGATGATAAACATATTCTAAGCATTTTCCTCAAGAACATGAAAAAATGTTACATAACTTGGCAAGAACTAAGAATACTATATCTTTTATTAAGTTAATGGTAAACATCCTTAAAATTGAACAGTTACACTGCCAAAGTTAGAATTCTCTCTTTGTGACAGAAATGCACAATCTATTACTTTCAGCCTAGGGCTGTAGGAGCTGACGCATCACATCACAAAGCACACTTGAGAAGATTTATGTGTTGTCTACCTGAATCTGTGTACAAGGTCACACAGTTTTCATCATCATTTGCAAAATTGGGTTCACCTGGGGCCCATGACACATAATCCACTTTGGTTCCATCCATCCAACTGGAAAAGAAGAGGCAAGGATTTACAAGATTCCAGCCATGAAAAAGAACTGGCTGCAACACAGTAATGGGAAAGGGCCAGTCAGTTAAAACGATGGGCGCGCGGCACCAAGCAAACAGAAGCGGGAATCTAGAGGGACTGACAGGAAAAGCCCCAGTGCCTGCACACTGGGTGCATCCCAGGGCGGTGTGCTTCCCAGTAACAACTCAGATGCCTTTGGTCCAGTTTACAGAAAACTCCAAGTCACACTGAATCTTGCAAAATGTCACTTGTCTTTGTTTTCGGATATCGTCAGCCATCAGGAAATCAGCCACCAGCAGAGAGCTATGGATACTAAATATTGGCCTGCCTTCTGCTCATTCCCTGGAAGAAACTACCCTCAGTCCTGAAGTGGGAGAAGAAATGGAGATCCCAGTGACTCTGGAAGTGGACCAGAAGCCAAAACCCTCCCATGGTCCTCTTAGGCATGATTCCACGTAACCAAACCACCACAGAGAGACAGAAAATATAGAGTTTCTCACTGGGCCCATTCTCTGACTGCCATGTTGATTCAGGTTTGTTTTAAGGTAGGTGGGCCAATGTTTATTTTCATAAGTTATAGAAATTCAGAGACCGGGAGAGCTGAAAGGAAAAGAGATAATCAAATCTGACTCATTTTAGAGATGATAAAATGGGTCGCTGTCCAAAGGAAAATCAAATGTTCCTGTTCTTTAGAAATAACGAGCTTGAGTTAGGTCTCCATTACACAAAGATGGCCATAAAAGTCCCGTGGAACATATGTGGCCAAGATGTTATGCATGAGCCCCAAGCAGCTCTCTGCTCTTCAAATTCAGGAAGAACACATATATTAATGAATGAGGAAAGAAACCTCAAAAATGTTCAATTGTCTCCACCTTTCCTTGCTTTTTCTGGCCCCTGTATTTAATAAAAAGCAAAATAATCATTCTTGACTCTAAGAGTCCCTTGACTCTAGTACCTATGTTAGTCTCAACCAGGCCAGAACTTTCAAAATAAATTCAGGATCCTTATCTATCTAATATGTCTTCTTATTTGACAATTCACAGCTAAGCAAGGATATTCTAAAACAAAGATGGGTGATATTTTGCAAAATCCAATTTTGAATTGTTTAAGAATTATGAATATTGCTATTCCCTTTCTTAGTATCTTCCTGAAAGAATTAAAAGCATCATACCACAGTGATATACGCACATCTATGTTTATGGTGGCAAAGTTTGTAATAGCTAAATCTTAGAAAGAGATGCCCATCATGTCCAAATGCCCATTAACTGATAAGTGGATAAAGAAGATAGTTTTTTAAAAAATGTAGTAGAGGACTACTCTGCCATAAAGACGGATAAATTTAAGCAATTTCTAGCTACATGGAAGCACCTTAAGACTATAATCTTAAGTGAAATAAATTGGACACACGTGTATAAATACTGCATTGTTTCTCTGGTGTGAGAAACTGAAAGCTGTAAATAAGGACAAAAACGTACGATAGATATTGTGAAATACGAAGAAAATGTTCAAATGGGAAGGGGAACTAGCAAGGGGGAAAGGGGAGAGGAAAGAAGGGAAAAGAAAGAAAAAATGGAAAAAAGCTTTTGTCAATAAGAAGAAGGCTGAAGGGAGGGGAGGGGGATGGGAAAGAAAGGGTCGAGCTATATCGTGAACAGGTACAGATTCCCTAGGATGAATGTGATCATTATGTACCTAAAATGTACAAATAAATTTAATTTTTATAAAACAGGGAAGAAAAAGAAAAAAATCTTTAAAAGGATTATTTTCAACCTTTTTTTTTTTTTTAAGAGATTCTTTTTCAGGTTGAGAATGCCGTCTACAGCGATACCCCCCTGGATGCACCAGCGCTCCTGACCTCAGCAGGCTCAGGTCCCGTTAGTGCGTGGGTGGGAGACAGACTGCTGTAGAAGTTCTAAACTGTGTTTCCCAAAGCAAAAGCCTCAGAGCGACTTAGTATTTCTGGATCAGTTTGTCCCAAGCAAAGGTGTTTTGGTTGGATTTACTTACATAAACGTCTTATCCAAGCTGATTGATAAGCCAATAAAATACGCTGACACTGACGGTGCCCCCTTTCTGTTTACCTAGAATACAAAATTTTATATAGTTTAATTTATGACCACATAAGAAGCAAATTGTTAAACAAAATCTACACATTAGTGAGACTACCTATTTGCAAACTTTCCTAAGGATGAATGCATGCAGAAATGTTGTACATGCTAAGTTATGTTCTTCATAGAAAACAGAAGATGCACATAATTTGATAACATACATTTATGAGGCAAATATCTTAAGTTGTTCTCTATTATATCAAATGCCTGTCATGGGTGTTGAAGACACCCTTCCAAAAAGCAAGTAGCTAGTAAGGAGTATGCACCAAAAGCAATACTTTTCACCTATATGGATTTAATATATATTAGAGATTTTAAATATGTAAAATACTGCATGAATATATTTTAGGACACACCCTGAGAATTTCAAAGCAAGATAAGTTAGGCCACACAGTCATACTATTGTAATTAAATGAGTGTTTTTCTACTTCAATATTGATGGTCTTTTTTGCTGTTCTCGCTCCTAATTTTCTGGCAAACGATAAGAATACTATACAGATTTTTAATCAAGAAGATACTGGGCCAAGCACCTTTAGAAGAAATAAATTAGACCTTCAGTAATAGATGACAACTTTGGTGCAACCAAGGAAGATCTTTAGATGAGTAATCATGCTACACTATGCATTAGCCAATGATTTGATCTAACAAAACAGGTATTTTAGTTAATAACCAAGCTGTCTGATATACAAAGGGTCTCTGATTGCTATAACAATCAGTTGAACAACAAACTAACAAACTCAAAGCCATAAAATACGGATCCTTCCAAAGCGCAGACTATTTTGCATGGAATATCCAAACTGTAAGGCATCTTTTCCACAATGGCTCTTCCTTCAGGCATTCACATCCATATCTCTGAGACTCAGCTTCAGCAGATAGTTTGAAATTTACAGGCATTGATTATGTTTATAACATGTCACCATCCCATTCTTAACCACATTCTTACATATTTCCATAGGAACTTCTTTTCACTTTCACTTTGAACAGTAACCAGGTCACCAAAATTCTTCTTGCAAAAAGCTCGCGCATTTTCCATGCTTTCCTTCTCTTTGCTAAAATAATACTGGTAATCTTTGTAAATAACCCACCCATCTTCAGTGACTGGAGGGTCTGAAAACATAATGGAAAAAAGCGACGTGTTACTTACATTAAAGAAAAAATCAGGTGTGGGCAAGGTAGCTATGTTAAAGACAAGAGCTCAGAATGAGGAAAATGTCAATGCTAAAAACAGACTCACTTGCCTCACACCAAATACCTACCTTCCACAACCCTATTAAAACCAGCCAGCTTCTCTTCCCATTCAAGCTCCATGTGTTCATATTGGGTAAAAGAATTCCCGGTATTACTTTAATAAATCAAATAGCACACACAGCTGGGAAGATTTACACATGTGCACCCATGATGTCCTAGGTCCTACAGATGAGAGCCGTGGGAAATCGGATTTATTCATTTTACAGATGGATGGGGAACTTCAGAGAGGAGCTGGAGAACCGAGGAACTCAGGCTTCTTCCAAATCATGGGATTTTAGGGTTCTATGCTGTGGGAGGCAAAGGACCTTCAGAGACACTCTGCTTCTAATCTCTGCCATCTGTGAATGTTACCTTATCATGAAGGCAACTTTGTAGATGCAATTAAATTAAGGATCTTGAGAAGGAGAGATTGCCCTGCAGTATCTGGATGAGCCCTGCATGTTACTCCAGTGTGTTTATGGAGGGACACGGAGGACAACATCACAACTGAAGCCAGATGCTGCACTGCTGGTTTTGAAGATGGAGGGAGGGAGCGTGAACTACCTTTTCAGATTTGGGGGCTCCAGAAGCTGGTAAAAGCAAACTAAGAGATTCTCCTAAGAATATTTGGAAGGAGCATGGTTACGCTGACATTTGGATTTTGGCCCAGTGAAACTGATCTCAGATTCCGACTTCAAGAACTGCAGGGGAATAAATGCGTACTTTTAGTCCTCCTTGTTGGTGAGTGGCGGGGGATTGGTTACCGCAACCACTGGCCATCTGTTAAGAAGAGGAACCCTGGCCCTTGCATTAGATTCATAGATCCATGGGACATTGTACTAATTGGTCTTCTGTTTGTGTGTGAGCAGCTTCTCGCTGGAGAGGGCAAGCCAACCTTTCACAAGATTCTCAAAGCATTAGGAAATTCTCTTCACCTTTCTAAGATGTTTTTTCATTCAGATAGGAAAGGGCAGGAAAAGACAATTCATACAGCGATCAGAAAACACAGAAACACCTACTTTCTTGCGGAGCTGGTGTTGGCTCTGGGTTTGGTGGTTTTCCTGTAAAACAAAAGAAAATTAGTTATAAATGTGCTTCAATCCTCATATTTTCATGGGTCAAAAAAAAAATCTTACCAACCACCTTGCAGCACACACACAGACCCCTATCTCATGCTGTAGGGGAGGAGGACAGGAAAAGGAATTAGAAATTAATATTTAAACAAATTATGCATGATAATAGCCCGCAGAAATGGGAAGGCAGTTTGTAGACACAAGTAGTATCGTATAGAGGAAGGAGAAGGACATGAGTTTTAGAATCAGGAAGCTGATCTCCAGATTCAAAGCCTTGATGTAACTTATTTAGCCTTCACTTTCTCAGCTACAAAAAGGCATGAGTAAAATGTGTAAACATGGCAAAATACACTATATGAGTTGTAGCTGGTATATGTAACAGGTGCTCAATAGAGATAGGTTTCCCACAGAATGGAGGATGCAGAAAAGGATCCCAAGCAAATTTGATCTTTGACAAAGGGTCCAAAAACATAAGCTGGAGGAAAGATAGTCTCTTTAATACATGGTTCTGGGAAAAGTGGCCACCCACATGTAGAAGACTGAATCTAAACCTATATTATTCAACATGTACTAAAATAAAATTAAAATGGATCAAAAATCTAAATACTCAATTAATCTGCTGCAAGATAAACTAGGAAAAACTCTGGAAAATGTAGGAACGAGCAAAGACTTTCTGAACGAACGACTGCAAAAACAAAATAACAGTATATAATAACATCAAGAATCAACAAACGGGATCATATCAAGTTAAAAAGTTTCAACACAGCAAAGGAAACAACCAAAAGAGTCAAGACACAGTCTAAAGGATGGAAAAACATTTTGCCAGCTACTCCTTGGACAGAGGACTAATATCTACAATATATAAAGAACTCAAAGGAACTAGACACCCCCAAATAAAAGACCCAATCAAAAAATGAGCAGCCAAAACGAATAAATGCTTCTTGGAATAAGAAGTACAAGTAGCCAATGTATTAAAAATATTCAAACTCTCTGGCCATTTCAGAAATACAACATAGATATAACATTCTAACATGTATATTAAAACAACATAGATACAATCTTACTCCTGAAAAAATGGTAACCATCAATAAATCAAATAATCATAAATGCTGGTAAGGCTGCAGGGAAAAGCGAGCCCTTCTACATTTGGGGGGGGGTAATGTAAACTAGTATAAGCACTATGGAAATCAGTACGGAGATCCCTCAGAATACTAAAATTAAAATTTCTTTTGACCCAGCTATTCCCCTTGAAAGGTCTACTCCTGACAGAGTTAATGACATCATATTACTGTGATACATGCACACCCACTTTTATAGCAGCACAACACAGAATAACTAAATCTTGGGAGCATACTATGTGTCCACCAACAGATTACTGGATAAAAATGTGGTATTTATACACAGTAGAATACTACTCTTATAAAGAAATATAAATTGGACTCATCTGTAGGAAAATGGATACCCCTTGAGACCATAATAGTAAATGAAATAAATCAGGCACGTAAACTTAAATACGCCACGGTTTCTCTTATCTAAGAAACACAAAGTATAAATAAATTAAAGAGCAAAACAAAAGATGGAAAACAGAAACGGAGATAGATCTTTTGTAAATGGGCAGGGGACGGAGATCCTGACAGAGGAGGAAGGGAGGAGGGAAGAGAACATGAAAAGAATTAAGATGTGTTATGTTCTGGCTCCCAGTCGCCATGATGAACATAATCATTATGTACTGGCAAAAGGAAAAATGCGAAAAAGAGACTAGCCTTCCAGTCCAACATTTTATAATTAGCTGCGAATTTACCTACAATTTCATTATTTGTGACTACTCCGTGTGTACCACTTCTTCATGTAACACAAATGTATTTTCTCAATCTTATTCAAAGAATGTTTCAATAGAATTCACATAAAATATTTTTTCTTTCCAAGTGGTTAATAATGTATCTAGATTTTGCAGGACTCTGATTAAAAATATTCAGGTTACCTAGCTTTGGGCTTCGTATATTAAACATCTGCAAGAATAGAGAAAAACTACAAATAATACAAAAAGCTTACTGCTAGTCATTGGTAGCTAGGAGAGCTTTTTTAAAGAACTTGGACTCGTTAGAGAAAGAATAAGGAGGCAGGAAAACACGCAGACAGACAGCAGGGGGCAGCACAGTGCCTCTAGCGGTAGAGCTGATGGTGGACACAGTTCCCCAACGCCAGAGGGCAATGCAGATCCCTGGATCGCTTTACGGAGGAGAAAGCTGATCTTTAAGTCTCGTCTAAGGATAGGTTTGTTTATTTGCTTGTTTTTCATAACCTAAGGTCCTGGATTCTCTGACCCTGATGCTTGACCTGGCTACATGGAACTTTCATAACAAGGTGGTCTAAAAGCATCAGGAACCTCCAGACGGTGTTTGTTCGTGGCACTGAATAGCTGCTTCAGAAATCAATACTTGAACTCTTCAGGCTTGGTAAAAAGTTTAACTAGCTGATAACTAAGACAGAAGTCCAGAAGATAAAAATTCCAAACCAGAGATTGCGTTCCCTTTTCCCGATTCTGCTTCACAGTGCAGGACAAGCCGCTCCTATCCAATCCTGCCATGGCAGACCCCGGGCCAGAAGCGCAGCTGCTCATGGGAACAGTTCTAGTGGATGTGACTCTTGTCTACAGTTCCGGGCTGGCCTTTTGATCTTCTGTTCCTTTGGAACATTTATCTGTGCTTAGCGACTTCCCTCCTATCTTCTGAAGTGACAACCCCTGACCATTCCATTATTCTGTTATTTTAATTGTTTCCAATAATAGAAGGAAAGCACTGGGGTGCCCGGATGGTTTTCCAGTCTAAGGGGAGGAGAAAGATAGGCAACCATACCTTTCTGTATCTGACAAATCCAGTTGTTAAGATGTTCACAGTTAATGTCATTCCAGTGCATGCTAGGGTCCCCTTTCATCTCACCACAGTATTCAACATTATTATAATTGTTGGGTTCCCCATAAGCCCAGTTTTCATAGATAACCTGTGTTAGAAACATTACACTTGATTTTAGCCACAAAGCCAAGAATCAATACTGCAGCAGAAATATTAAATCACTGCTGTTATCACTTATGTCAGGCCCATGCCAATCACCTATTCGAGCAGAAAAAAAGATACGTTTGTATTTTTTCATCCATTTACCTTTTTCACCATAGCTTTGCTTTGAAACAGTTCTTGAATGTGCTGGAAAAGGAACATCTCCTACTACATGGAAGCTTTTTTGACTGAATAAGGTAGACAATTGTTTATTACAGCATTTCCTTTACTCTCATTAATAGAACGGATTCAAGCACCACAAAAGTAGAATTTATATAGAGGAAAACCTTAGAAAAGGTTTCACTTCTCAGTATTGGAAGTTGCTAAATTAGCAACTCATCCTTCAGGAGTAATATTTCAATGGCTTTTCTGGAAGGTTTCTCTTTACTACATGAGTTGGATAAAGAAATACAATTATTTCTTCTTACAGAAATGTTGCTAACAAAGCAGCCAAACTCTTCCAAAACAAATAGCAGACATCATGGAAAGCCCTGGCCTCAGGTCCTCTGGGAAATTTTCAGTGTAAAATCAGAGGCTACAGAGTTTTAGGCTAAATATCATGGTCCATTTTCTGGAGATCCAAATATAAAATCCAAATATTAATGGAGCCATCAAATAGACCATCTCCCCATGTGCCTTGAAAAGTTGCTGGTGGGTTATACAAGAAGGCAGAACTGAAATTACACAAAATCATTTCCTGTGACCACCACATCAGCTAAATATTGCCAGCAGCACCATAACTTCTCAGTTCTCCAATTCTGAGAATAGAGAAGTTTAACAAGTTGTACCTACTCGTACTGACCTAGAAAAGGCTAGAACATGCTCAGTTTTGAAGAAGTGTACATAACCTTCTATGTACCAATTTTGTACAGAATGAAGATAGCTTAGATAAACTCCTGGAATAAATAGTTTTTCATTCAGGCAGCCATGGCTATGCTTTGGGTAAGCAAAACTAAATGAGGTAATGGCAAAATAGTAACCATAAATTCGTGTTTATTTTATATAAAAATAACAGCTATCATGATAACCTGCCTTACAAAAAACTGATTAAACCAAAGGATAACAAAAATGAATACATGATAAAGAAAATGATATGTTAAATCCGATTACTCACTGGAGAACCAGAACTCCAGGTGAAACCTTCTGAGCTACCGCCATAGGTTAGTCCCAACCAGAAATTCTCATGATAACTTCTAGTGCTCCTACAAAACACAAACAGGACATACGCTACTGAGCAGATCAAGTTCGGTCACCCATAAGAATCAAACAGAATGGAAAGTTGCCTCCAAAGCAAAATTAGATAGTACAGGAGTGCATCGATTTAACAACTAAAAATACAATGCAGAAGATGTACATTTTGGTACAAATTGGTACCAATTTGGTACAAGTTTCTTGACAGTGAGTCTCTGCTTCAGAATGAATTCATTATAAAGCACTGGGAGATATTCATCCATTCACTCTACAAATATACAATGGGTATACTTTGCAGAGTAATACATTGATGAAGTTACATGTGTAATGTTAAGGAGTTTTAAACTCAAACTAGATCAAAAAGGGCCCTTGGATTTGGGCAGGTGTTCCGAGAAGCATCCTGCACCAATCATTTCAGAATATAAGTCTTTTCTTAATATCATTCACACCAAACAGGTAAAAGAAAGAAGTGTTACATAGAAAAGATATTTACGTTATCAATCTCCATATTGCTTGCAGTTCATCTTTACTCTTGATAGCAGCTAGCTCTCCACCCAGGGCTCTACAAAAATCTCGAGATTCAAACCACGTTTTCTTCTCATGTTTTCCTTTTGCAAACAGCTAAAGAGGAGATGACTTCAAAAATTATTTTATACATCATAGCTTATCAAATCAGAAGAAATAATCATTTACTTTAGATGAGATTTCATTGACAGGAAAGCAAAGCTTTGTCCTGGCCTCCAACAATGAGATTCTCTTGATTTGAAGTCAATTTATTAGTGACTGTTTGGGTTGCAAAACTCAGGGGATGGTTTTGTTGAGAAAACCTCAGAAAATAAAAGAGAAGTGAGATTAAAATCTTAGAAAGTGTAGATATGTGGATTAGGGCAGTAGCTCATTGTAAAAGACAGGATTAATTTGGTTAAATGTGAAGAGTACCCTTGAAATGCAAATAAATAAATAAATTTTTGATAAGGAGAAGACAAACACAAGTAAGAGATATTTTAGGGAACATGGCCCTCTGAAAAATGCACAGTTCATTATCTTGTTTGACTTAAACAATGAATGATCTGACAGTCTTTCAACCCACTATCAGTCGTGGTCTTCAAAAACAGATGGCCTTATCTTCTTTCCTTACAGTTGTACATTTTCAGAAGCGTTGGAGTACACACAATGACAGTCATCTGGTAGGAATGGGTTATAATCTGAACTAACTGTAATGGACTTTATAATGTAGAGACTATATCCTATTATCCAGAAGACTGCAAATAAAACCATAAATAGAATTCACAGTGACATTCTGGGACATACCCATCAATGTCAAACAGTATAGGAGTTCATTGCCCCCATCAACTTTTATAAGTGTTATTCATTTTTCTTGTGAATCAGGCCCCCACCATTGTAGGCTTGTGGAAAAGGGAACTTGTTTCCAATGCTCTATGGCTACCAGGTGGTAACTAACACAAGACAGCTTTGACCTAGAACCTAATCTGATTTGACTTGGGCTATCTGATCAAAGTTGTCTGAGCACGTTTGCCTCTTAGTAGCTCCCGGGACTCCTAGAAGTACTTCAATGTACTAGATTTTGATGAGATTTTGTTTCCTTAAATACATTTATTTCCAGCTGGATTTTGTTAATGTTGAGCACCTTGATATTTATAAACACACCCTGCATGTTCTCCAACCAACCCTACTGAAGGGACCTCTAAAACCATGTAGTTTCCAAGGAAATGTGTATATTGTTCTGTTGAACATCCACCTGAATACTGCCTACAGAGGAATCAGCAGCTGACTTTCAAGCTGTAGAAATCTCGGCCTCTCCTCTCATATAACTGTGATAAACCTCCCTAGCCTACCACCCTCTGGTGCAGGAGTACATATGAGTCTGGATTTTGTTCAGTGATGCAAAATTTCCAGAGGTACTGAGAAAAATACCTGACTTGCTTTGTGTTAGTTTTTGTTTTTATGATACTCCATTTACAAAATCCTTTTTTTTTGTCTTAGCCCAATATATTCTCTCTTGTATCAATAATGCTTTTAACCCTGATTGGACCACGTCAACTAAGTATAACCCTTTGGAGTTAGAAAGGACTAGACAACTTCAATATGAAACAATTTCTTTCCTTCTTATTTTTCTGACCCCCAAAGCTGGGGATTGAACTCAGCCTTGAACATGCCAGCAAGCACTCTGCCACAGGGCTGCCTCCCTCAGCCCTGACAAAGGCTCTTCTTCGCTCTTGACAAACTATCTCAAAAGGTGTGACATGGCCATAGGAGGTCCAAAGGGACAGAGTAAAAGAGATCCTGAGAGCAGAACATGCTCAGTAATCACTACATGCACTTCTGGATTCGGCTCAACCTATTTTTAGGGAAGACATGACTTATAATAGAGAGAAACAAGACGCAAATCCTTAATTCACTGGAGTTTTTCTTTGTTTCTGTCTTTGCTTCTATTTTTGTTAGGCTGTTTGCTCATTTCGGTGAACTTGATTGCACCAGGAAGAAATTGATAGCCCAACCTAAGAATATGTAAAATAATAGAATATTGAATTGTCATTTACAGGGCATTGAGAGGTCATATGCCCCTACCTACCAATGCCTTTATCTCCCATATCATGATCATTGGGGGTTAAATTAGAAACATGGAGCATTTACTCTAGAAAACCTATGTGGTTTATAGATGGGTTGATTAATTATGTTAACTACCATCTTGGGTTCCAAAAGCAGAACAAAAATGAGATGCAATAGGATAGCATAAGGGAGAACAAAATTTTTCATGAAGATGGAAAGACTTATGAGCTCAGAATAGAAATAGAAGGCCTGGGAGAAAGCAGAGAAAGAGAGAGGAGGTGACAATGACAATCTAGGAGAGGAAGACTGTGAATCGCATTTGCTTGTTCATTATTTTTGCGGTTCTAAAGGCAACTGGTCATTAGAATCCCACCAAGGAAGCCTTGGAAGCAACAGGTGACCGGGCGCTTTCCAGACCAATAAGGCCAGTATTCAATCTCTCCAGCAGGAGTCCAGACAACAGTTTGTGCTGGGTTTGCTTCTGTTTTTAATTCCTTAGGTGATTCTTAAGGATAATAGCTAATCAAATTCTTCATTAGCTCAGCAACTGACACTTACCTTGAAACACGAGCTAGTTTTTGTGGTGGTGCCCCAGTCCTCTGGGCATTTCGGCTCAGGGGTTGTTGTGGGCTCTGGTGGGCGAGTTACTCCTTCTGCCCAGTGCTTGCAAACAAATTTTGCCTTTTGATCACATTTCAGAATATCCCATAATCCCCCTGCAATCCCAGTCCTCATGGCAACACAACCTGCCTTTCGCCCTGTATGAAACATTAAACACATAAAGTAGAATTCACTTGACAGGTGCTCACTAAGGGTTATGGTTCACATAGAGAATATGCCGCAAAGCCTTGTGCACTCAAACGTGAGGCTTCTGAAAGGTACTTGGGTCGTGGGGTTGCCATGTGCATCAGTAAGCCCATGTACTAATGAGTTCAGCTGCTGGATGTGCTGTCAGGAGCTTGGAGCTGGGTGGAGGAGGGTCCACGGGGGTGTGACACAGAAGGGCATAACTCCCTCCCACATCCTCCTTTCTCTCGCTGCTTTCTGGCCACCATGATGTGAGCATTTTCTTCTGCCATACTCTATACCATGCCCCTTCTGCCTTGGAGCCAGCCAACTACGGTCTGCAAACGTGAGCCAAAATAACTAGAGTTATGGGTGTTAGGCATTTTGTCCCAGCAATGATACAGTGACTAAGATGCTGAAGACTTACGATGCCCACAGGAGACAGCTCAAAGCTGAGTAAGAAAGTGTGTGCTAAAACCTGCGCACAGTGAGAAAACTACAGGAAGCCACGGCATCACGTCGTTGGTGTGTGCTTTTTGAACCATGCTTGGCTTTTATTGTGTGGTGTATATCCCAAACTGAATTATGATATCAAGTTAGGGATTTTTTAAAACAACATTTTGTATTTCTAACATCTGGCAGAGGGTCCCACACAGAGGCATTTAAGAGACAGTATTTTTAGCATGATGATCAAATCAGCCATAATGGCAAAAATAGTGATTTAATAGAATTTCCTCCTTCCTTCCTTCCTGCCTTCCTCCCTTCCTCCTTGGGCTCCAGTTTGATATATTGTTTTGTTGCCTAAGGACATTCCAGGATTCATCTCTCAGAATTCTACTGCTGAATGAGCAACAGAGGCAAAGTAAAGATAGAGCATAAGAATTATCAGATGTTTTAAAAATATGAATTTGGTTCTTAATATGCTACTCAATTATTTTTAAAATTACCTAAAATTTTAGTATTTTTCATAACATTTAATAATTTAGTAATTAAATAAGAATCACACTGTTCAGGTTAGTGATATATTTTACTTACTGAAAGCTGAGAATGCAAATTAAAATCACTCCTAGAGATCAGGAAATGTTACGCAAAGTCATAAATTCCTACTCATGGGCTATTATTCCTTTTTTAGCTTTTGACCCAGGTACAATGAAATATTTCCTACAAAGAATGTTGAATTCTCTGGCTGTTATCATACTGAGTGATGTATATGCCAGTGTAGAAGGAAGACAAAGAATTTTTCAGACTCTATTTCAGAACTGGCTTATCGCCATAGAAATTGCTTCTAATCATGGAAGACAAATCAAAACTGACAGCTGGATGGTTGATGCAAATACACACAGCACAAATTCATAACTGCTCAGGTTAGTCTGAACTGTGCTCAGAAATTTTTTATATTCCAAATTTCTACATCTTTTCAATGAAGATATTTAAGCTTACCTTCCAGGGTTCTTTCAAGGACAGAGTCAAACCCAAGGATGTAAAGGGCTAAACACAGTGATATATTCAAGATAACCTGAATAATAAACTCTACATCAGCACTGCCTTTACCCTACCCCTCATGGTTGCCCTGAAAAACCTTATATCTATTTCACTTCGTTTTAAGTTTTCAGGAATAAGATGATCATTTGGAACATATGTGACCACTTAAGATTTTATAAATGTTTTTCAAGTAGACGAGAAGCAAATAACTAGCAATTTTCTCTTCCTTTTTTTTCTTTAGAACACTGCAAACTCATTGGGATTTGATTCAAAAATAAAGGAAAGGAAGAAAATAGAAATATAAAAAGTTACTGAAAGCACAACGAACTTGTAGTTTAATTGGTTGCACAATCCACTCAGAAAGGTACAGTGGGGATAACTGCCCTTGCTGAATGGGTGGGCAGGGGGAGCACAGCCCTTGGGCCCAGCCCTGCACGTACCTGGCATATCTACATTCCAGTGTGTGAACTGGACCTCCTCTTGCACGGTCCATTGAAAGGTGCCTTTGACTTGTATATCTGAAAGTCCTGTCCAAAAATATTTTTCAGGCCTCAATCCAACCAAACTGGTCAGGAATGCTTGTTCATATCTTTAAAATAAAAATTAACATTCAACTGGTCTTTAGAAACATTTATATAAATTTTCAATGATCAACCTGAAAACTATCTCAGTTCTATGAGCTATGATTTAGCTGGTGATACAATGCATTTTATTCATATGTATGTCATTTCAATTTTAATAATTTTCACTAAAGAATGAATTTACAAGGGGAACATGTCATATACCCGGGCAAATAAAATGATTTGAAATATGCAGATCATTACTTTTTACCTCCTATATCCTCTGCTCTGCCTCAAAATCTAAAAGAATTTTTGAAAGCACAACATAATTTTAAAGCAGCAATTTAAAGAATTATTTAAAAACTCAGTCCGCTTTTGAAATAAACCAAATGTGCTACTTGATTCTTGATTAAGCAAGAGAGACAATAACACTAGCAAGGATATTAGAAATGGAATTATCTAATGGATTTCCTCCCCTGAATTTCAAGTCTCAGCCATGAAACCAGAAACTATCAAGAAATACGCAAAAGTAGATCCAATTTCTAGAAAGAGCTGGGAGCAGAAGGAGGAATACTAATGCCTATTCTCTCTTTGGATTCTCATCTGTTGAACTGGTTACAGTGCAGTTCAACTAGCAAGACAACCAGAGAAGAAAAGGGAGGCGAAGGGACCCAGCAGAAGCAGAACATTTATTTAACCACAGTCTGAATAATTTCATACCCTAGACAGAGTGAACACACAACCAATAGATCCAAATGCAATTACTTTTCTTAAAAGTCTGAAAACTAAATCTGACAACAGATTTGGTGAGCTCCACAATATAAACATCATAGAAAACGCATAAAGAAACACAAATATAAAATATAGCAACATCTTGCACGTTGTTCTCCAATAGACCAATTATAGCACAGGCCAGAAAATGTCCCCATCAGCAGTTTACCTCCCCTGTTATAAACTAAAAAGTATCTACATTATGATTTTCAGATGCGGGCCTTGTATTATGTGCTATGAAAATAATGTAAGGTTAAAACAGTTCTTTCATCAAGACTGCACACTATAAATATTACATGATGCTCATTTTTATCAAAGGATTTATAAAATCAGCCTTCTAGATTTTTATTTGGCCTGCCTTGAAATGCCAATGGATATAGTTTACTATACTGAACCTCAACAACTGTTTCTTTCTTCTAATGGACATTTTGAAGCTTCTTCTAAGTTTCTTCCCTGTCTTATCCAAGGCTTTGCAAAAAGTAGGTGAAGAATAAATAATTCTCCAACGTGGATGGGACCTTTCATGTCAAAATCACCTAAAATCTTCTATGTCCATTTGATTTTACTAACCGATCAGTATACAAATCAAGCAAAGCAAAAAAAAAAAAAAAAATAGTGTAAGGATGGAAAGAATGAATAACTGATTTATTGTGATCTGTATCTATATATCTCCAGGCATAAATCTCACCTACCTTGGCTGGTAGTAAGTAGGTCCTATGACCCCATCCCCTCAGGGCAGAAGGGTCCTTCCCCATGCTACAGAGGAAGGAAGACAGCATGGACAGGCCAACGAGAATCTGAACGGACAGGCCAGCGAAGTTTCCCCACCCAGGCTGTTAGAAATCACGCCTAAGCAATGCTATATCCACAAAAAACCAAAAGGACAGGGTTCAGAGAGTTCCCAGACAGCTGAATCCATGAGGTACCTGTGGGTCCATGCAACCAGAGAAGGCGTGGGGGGGGCCGCACCCCTCCTCTGACACCTCACACTCCTCCTCCCACACCTCACACTCTTCCTCCCACACTGCACACCCCTCCTCCCACAGCTCACACTCTTCCTCCCACACCGCACACCCCTCCTCCCACAGCTCACACCCTTCCTCCCACACTGCACACCCCTCCTCCCACACTGCACACCCCTCCTCCCACACCTCACACTCTTCCTCCCACACCTCACACCCCTCCTCCCACAGCTTACACTGTGCATCTCTTCATCTGCATCCTTTACAATAAACCAGCAAATGTAACGGTTCCCTCAGTTCTCGGAGCTACTCAAGCAAGTCAGTTGAACCCTAAAAGAGGGCATGGGAAATCCTCTCTAGAGCCTGTCAAAAGCAGAAGAACCCGTGGCTTAAGACTGGTATCTGAAGGAATGAGTAGGGACAGACTTGGAGACCAAGCACGCAACCTGACTCCATCTCCAGAAAGACAGTGCCAGAAGTGAACTGGATCAGAGGATGCTCAGCTGATGTCCACGACAGAATTGTTTGCAGGCTGGTGGTGAGAAATCCCCACACCTTGGAAGGTTACAGGTGAACTGTGGTGTGGGTGGGTGTTAGGAGACCCTGGGTTTGAGTTGGTCTTTCCTTCTGAAGCCCCAGATTAGTTCTTCTTGGCCCTTTCGTGGTGGAAGACAGACCATGGTATTTTGAGCTGTAGAATTTATCTGCTATACAGTGTTGATGTATATATTGGCAAAAAACTAATCCATGAGCTACGTTCAGTGGATTATTAGTGAACTGTTCTGAATATTGCTGTGTAGTACTAAAAGTGGCAGAATATTTTATAATGTTTGCAGTGAAATATCTAAGAATATTAGTTTTGATGTTTCTACCTTTTATAAATCATACCTCAGGATCACAGCTAATTTGCTCTGAAATTGTGAGGATTCTGATGCTTAGGATTTTCTAAAAACTTTTCACTCTTTGAGACAGTTAAAAATGAAATTAAAATAGTTACATACCTGTCTTCAACAGTTGTTAAATAAGCCTTCTCATTTACGCATGTTTGGTTTGCTTCTGAAAATGTGGACAGTGTGTTTCCAATCAAATAGCAGTAGAAGCCATGTCTTTTCCAGCCCTGTTAATGTCATTGAGCAATAGAAAAATAAGCAGATTATCATGCATATTTATTAGAAAATATTATTTAATAATCATGATACAAACTGATCAAACAATACAAAAGCCTATAGGACCCAAATCTGAAGATTTTGAAACGAACGTTTTACAGATGAATAAAGACAACAGCAGCAAAGGGTTCCTCGTATGACAAAGTATAAAACCAAACTGAAGGCAAAGGAGGTCCTTCTCCTCAACTCAGATGCATGTCCCAGCGAGGGCTATTTGGGAAGCACTGAGTTACCGAAGGGAATGAAGAGAATGTCTAAGATTTCAGTTACGAATAGAGAACCCCAGAAAATAATCTGGGGCACAGCAAGCCTGGCTACCTGTCTAAGCCAAGAGTGAGTGGAAAACATAACCCTATGTTATCTGGCTACAGGAGAGCACCCATCACACCTCAGGCGGTGTGGTTTGATATGGCTCCTCTCCTGGCCGTACTTCAAATACCCAGAAATACTGGATGAAAGCCCGACAACAAAATAAAGAAATCCACGCTGGAATTTGAGAGGAACAAGGGGAACTCTCCAGGGATCAAAATTAAGCAGAACACTAAAAGCTGAATGGAAAACGCACAAGCTGTTCTTGCAGGCATCTTGAGTGTATCAAATCTAGATGAAGGTCCAGTAGGGTTGGAGTATTTTTGTCCATACAGAATATAATATTTGAGTCAGCTGTGGTGGCCCATGCCTATAATACCAGAACTCAGGAGCCTGAGGCAGGAGGATCACCACGAGTTCTAGGCCACCCTGGGCTACACGGTAAGTTCAAAGCCAGGCTGAACTACAGGGCAAGACCCTGTCTCAAAACACCAACAAAAAATTTAAATAGATAAAGAAAGAAGCAGGATAAGGGAGGAAGGGGAAGTGGGGGAAGAGGGGAAGAGGAAAGGGAGAAGAGGAGGAGGAGGGGACAGTGGGACAGGGAGGGGAGGAGAGGGGAGGAGAGAGGGGGACGGGGAAGGAGAAGGAAGAGGAGAAGGAGAGAAAGAAGAAGAAGATATCCGGTCTTCAAGCCAACCAGGACAGGGAGTTGAAACCAAGTTCCTTGTGCGAAGAGGACACCACTAAGAACAAAGCTTCCCTGGAAGGAGGACTAAAACTTCTAGTCACAGAACTCCAAAACGATAGAGTTTTGTCATCATGCTAGGGTTCAAGTATCAGAAAAAAAATTCTCCTTGCCAATAAACACCAAATCTGCACCACAGGTAGGTGCCAGTTCTGACTTTACAGTGTTCACAATGTATGAAAATCCATGACCTCAAAGTAACGGTAGTATTTGTTCTAGACGGGGGGAATCTCTTAGGTACTCAAAGAAATAGAATGCAAAATCATACAAGATAAATATTTCAACAAATCACATCATGGAGACAGCAGTGGGAATGAACATGGGCACTAACGCACAATCAAAATGACCAACCACACAGGAAAACGTCCCAATGCAGGGAATCTACAGCATAATATAGCAGAGCAATCTGAAAAGATAGTCTAAAAATGAGCGTGTTTGACATGATGTAGTGACAAAAGAAATAGAACAAAATAACAAAATTTCAAAATACTATGCACAAAGAACAAGAAGGTTTGAGCCAATAAAGACAATTTCTAGAGAAAATATATAGTAATAATGTTCTTTAAAACTCAGTGGTCAGAGTACATATAGTAGGGGTTCAGAAAGAATTAGTATATAGGATGGCTATAGCATAAAGAGAAATGAAAAATAATGAGGGGTTAAGGAACACTGAGGTTGAACACTGACCAGAGAAGTGAATAAAATTAGCAAGTGAGAATTTTCAAGAAGTGAAAGCGTTGAAGAATTACACTGAGTAACAAGGGGAAAAAAACAAAGTAAATCCTAATCTAAATATGTGGTAGCAAGCACACAGCATGCTAAAGACAATGAAATCTTAAAATTAATCACAGAGAAAAGAGAGAATATGCCTTTAAAAGAAGGAGACAAACTGGTGTAATAATAAAAACTCCAATGACAAAAATAAGGGCCTGGAGAAAAAGAAGTAACGTACAACTCATTGTCAGAGAAAAGCTGTCAGTCTGGATTTCTAACCTGATGCAATTAAACTATTAGTTGGGGTAAGGAGGAATTTAAACCATCTTCAGATAGTTTTCTGCTACTGATTTTTCAGTGAGACTGACTCTGGAAAGAAGGAATTTTGAGGCAGAAAGAATGAGAGGGCTAAAAAGCCCATATTGACTAAAGAAATTGATAGAAATAATTTCCATTGATAAACAACTTTCTTTTAGGAAATGCAGGCCTAATTGGCTGCATATATCACAATACAACTGTTTAGGGGGTGCAGGTTAAAGAATGGAACACGAATAATACATGCAACTAACAGCATCGTGCTAATGTCAATTGCTTCGCTCTTACAGTGTGCCCTAACTGGGTAAGTTCGTATCAATCAAGGAAGTTGGATGGATACAAGAGAACTCTTTACTATGTTTCCAACTTCTTTTGAGTTTAATATTACCTCAAAATTTAAAGTTTAAACAATGTAAGTAGAATAATCATATTCATTAGCAGATATAGAATCCAGTCAGGAAAATGTGAGATTAATTATTTAAATTACTAGAAGTAGAAAGTATAATTTCCAAATCTGTACAGGAGAAAAGGGGAGTAAAGTTCACTCATGCAACAGAATGTATAGAAAGAGAAAACAGAAAGCAAAAAGTAACAAAATAAAATACAGATAAGATGATGGAGATAAATCTAAATATATCAGAAAACACAACAAACCTAAATTCCTCCATTCAACAGTTAGTTCCTCAAATTAGATTAAAGTAAGAATGAAGATACCGATAGATAGACAGATACAGATATGTGTATATAGAAGCATTTAAAAGTTAATTATATGCAAATATTAATATTAAATAAAATCAACCTTAATAGTTAGAAGGAAGTTAGGAATTAAGTAATTACATGAAAATTAAAGGATTCATCAGGAAGATATACCAACATAGCCTCCAAAGTATATTCATCAAAAATTGCCACAGTTTCAACCCAAATATTTTGTCAAGTGGGCAAAATACTAAAAATATAGACTGTCTAGATCATACAACAGATAAATCTACCTCATCAATGTAGCTAGCCCTCTGGTACCCAAAGATCAAAGGAAATCCTACCAATTCATCCATGGAATAATCACAGAAACTATGAATGAGGCCATAAAGAAAACTTCAACAAATAACACCAAGGAAATCTTGGTATGATCACAATTGTCAAAATCAATGATATCCCTCAAACATTGGGAAAATAAATAAAATTCTACCCCCAAAACCCTCACCACTACCATCTCTCTCTCTCTCTCTCTCTCTCTCTCTCTCTCTGAACAAATGAGTCAAAACAGTTCTAGTGGAAATAAAACTATTTTGGATTGCGGCATAATAAAATACCAAGTAAAACTTGGTGACTACTCCATAGTTTCAATTCAATCCTTTCTTTCTGTAAGCATTTTAGCAACACATTTTTTTAATCTCACATCTATCAAGCCCTTCTTTTATAACAAAAATTTATATTTGCATCTGTCAGGGAGATTAGAATTTTAGCGACTCAGACAACTTTATGTTAATTTACTGGTGTAGAGCAGTCTTGGCAAACCTTTTAGAGCTTTAAATGATATCAAAGAGTCAGCAGCAGTCCATGTGCTACAGGTCTGCCACTGCTGATTTAATGTGTCCTAGCCTGATAACATTGACTAGAAAGTTGAATCCCAGATCTTTATGATAACAGACTTGTGACTTTGAACTTTGAAAAATACCACCTCTATACTACACACGTTCAAATAAAGTACGTGCCCTGTTATCTTTCTTTGCTGGTAAGTAGATTTTTTTTCCTGTCTTCCTAATCCGATGAGAAAAGTACTGTCTATGGCAGGTACTTTTAAGTGGGCCAAATTATATCATCTCACTGAGCTCTGAGTTCCTCTTCTTTCTGATTAGGACTATCAATTCTTCTATACATTTATGAGAACATGACAATAACTACACATTGTCAACATTTTATGATTTTTCTGTTCTCTGCTCTAATTTTTCTTTGTGGCTTGTTTGGACCATACCAAATTATTTTTCACAAATTCATAGTCTCAGGCTGTTTGTTATAAAGTGATATGACCACAGCCAAACACTATTGGGAAGACAATTAGTTTCTACTTCACTTTGATTCAAGAGAAGTGAGAAAGGACAAAAGCGGAAGACGAGCAACTCGGCAACCAAACAGGAAAAATAGTAATCATAAACCTGCAAAATTATTTTTGCAGCTTCTTCATGCTTTTCAAAAGTATTTCACAGACAATTTGCTTCATCTTCCGAGAACTGCAAGACACACCAGGAGGTGTGACCCACTGTCACTGGGAGGGCTACAGCACAAGAGACCCAGGAGACTGCTTGGTGTAACAGTTACTCTGGGCACCAGGGAGAGTCCAGATTTCCCGCTTCCTCTTGCACTGATGTACTGATTCTCCTCTAGGGGACCGCTCATTAAAAATACTATACACGGGAAAATTATCCAGGGATACTTAGCTATCAGCACTTGGGTTATGTACTGAGAATGGTCTTCATGACCCGCAGGATCACAGACAACTAATGCCTGGACGCTACCCTTCTCCCATGACCTGCCTTTGTCTCATCACCTCTCCAAGCTCCGTTCAGGGTTCCCTCTACTCCCGGTTCTCTCAACATTCCGGATGGAGCTACTGACCACGTGTACCTCCCACATTAGCTGCAGAGAATCCCTGGAGAAAGCTTCATTAAGGAGGACAGGGACACCAAACAGTAAACCATGAAGCAGTGGGAGAATGTAGCACTAGCAACAACGAAGCGCTTTCTCACACACAGCAAACTGTGCCAAGGAATATCTGCTGATCTGAACCATGCTGCACATTCTGTCCTCACCTTCCAGCAGCCCGTTTCTTCTTCCACTGTTCCTGGAGATTGCGCTTGGGATTTCGTCTTGCAGATGTAACCGAGTGGATGCTCACAAGCCCTATCTGCCCAGAACCCATCCTGCAGAAAGCCAAGGGAAAAATAATTAGCTATTGTTTGAATTTGAGGGCATTTTCTAGTCATTATGACTCAGAGGGGGAAGACTCCAATCTAGCAGTCAGCACTCTGATCAGAGTAACATTCATAAATTACAAACTTGATACTTCTTTCCCCAAATAATATTTGTTTCTTTTGCTTCATTCTTCTTTTTTAATTAGAGTAAAATATGCATGCAAGTTACCATTTTAACTAAGTCTACAGTCCATCTTGCATTATGTACATTGAATTGTTGTCAGCCATTACCATCTACAGAACTTTCTCCTCAGCCTGTAGTGAAATTCTTTACCTATTAAACAACAACTTCCTATGTTGGTTTTTCCACCCTGTGGGCAACCACATTGCCCTTGGTCTCTGAATCTGACTTCTATAAGTACCTAGTAGAAGTAAAATCATACAATTAGTATCCTTCCTGTAATACTTGTTTCTGGATCTTCAACACTAATGACTCTGTCCACCCTCCTAACTCTGTACGAGGATGACAATCTCTGGGTTTTTTTCTCCCTACTCTTAACGTCTACTCTTTTTTTAGTTTTCAATCAATCATGATTAAAACAATGACAGAAATAGCTAATATTTACTTTACCATAAGTTCAGATTAGGAGCTGTGTACAGTATTTCCACTAAGCCATTTAATCCTTATACCCACATACAAGCTGGGTAAAATTCTTGCCCCATTTTACAAATGGAAGAAAAAGTCAGGAAGCAAAATTTAGCTTCTTAACCACCACATGCATTGTCAGTAATAGATAATTCAATGATATGCATTGATCACTACGGTAATATTAGGGGCATGGATGCAATCATTGGATGCAACACCTCCAAGTAAATTGGAAAATCGAACCTAGTTCTACGAGTGCAGACTCCAAGGCATGGAGCGGATCTAACTAGGTCTATATCTCCTCAGAGCAGCAAGGTGAAGGTTAAAAACAAAACAGGAACCATATGAGTAATAATTATAGGTTCATTTTATCCTAATATTCTGTCTTCTGTCTTTAAAATGGTCTCCTAGAATTTTTGGTTTTGCTAGATACCCAAAAGAGCCTAAAGGAGCTGAATCTAAATCAGTTCTTTGTTTTACATCAATTTACCTAAAGTCAAACCAATCTCAACGAACAGACAACCTACAGGGGACCGAAGGCGACGTCCCCAGTGCCTGGGACAGATATCAGGACGGCTGCTCACCTTGCCCTTCATCACCACACAGTCCTCTTGCCGGTTGTTCTCGTGGCTGGGTTCTCCATGCAGCCACTTCGTAAACGTTACGGGGGTCCTATCGCTCCACTCAAAGAACATTTGAATGGTGATGTCGTTTAAACCAATCCACAACTCATCACTGGGCTCTGAGCAGGAAAAGAAATGCAGGTGGGGTATGTGCAAAGGTTGCTCGCCAAGGTCAGCAGGACATCCAGCAAGCAAGGCCCTCTTCTTTGTCCACTTAGCTCCACTCCCTTGACACCATCACTGTGACAGAGAGGACCCTCCCCCCTTGGGAGTGCTGCCGATCTACATGCAGGAGGCTCACGGCCTCGGCATTGTGTGCGTCCAGTTTTACACTGTGCGATGCTTTCTTTGCATTATAAACATGATTTGTTTTAATTGCACTATTACAAATCATCTCCTGAGATTTGGGAAAATGAAATCGAGGTCAGTGTCCTATTACCAGCTATCTTGTGAAGCCAGTTTCTTTTTAGGGTTGTTACAAAGAAGTTTATCATGCCAATCACACTCATAGTGTTGGAAATACAATGTCCTATACATAGAAACCTATTTGACAACTATAAGATCTTATGAGTGTTTTAAAACAATGGATTTAAAATCTCTTCAATGTTACTGGCTGCTGCTATCAAGTATGTTCCAAATGTTTCCTTTCAAGTTTGATTGTGCTATTAGGGCTGAAAATTATCTAAAACTTGAAAGAACAATAAATGGAGGGAAATAGATTGGCTTCTGATACTTGGCATTTATTTATTAGTTTACAGATACAAATGAATCTGTAACTTTCACTCAAAAATTGTAAAATGCCAGCAAAATGCAAATAGCAAGGTTAAAATCAAAACAAACCGCACAGATCTAAAATATGATCATTTTGTTTTGAAACTCTATGAAGAACATTATTATGTATAAGCAGTTGTAATTCTGACAAATGCTAAATGTCACAACCAAAATGAGACAAAGTAGAAGGGTTGAAAATCTAAGGTTTCAGGGCTGGAAAAATAACATGTTCAAATTTTAAAATTAAAGAAAATATAATTCAATATCTGCTTAACTCACATGACTGGAAAATCTATCATCAAGGTTTGATGTATGATCTTTCAGTGGCAAAATAAGATTCTCTCCAAGGGTCATGAAAATAATATTTGTTAGGAAATGCAGTAAAACCACAGTTACACAGAATTTTTCTAAGTCATTTAATTTCTTCCTCCTGAAAGTTGTCACTCAACTTTGCTTTTGGAGAAGTCCTGGACTGGCCTCACGCCAGCTCCAGCAGATGTTTCCAGTGCCGTGAAACGTGAACGACACTGCCAGGATGAGCCCCTTCCCTTTCACTTGAGTTAGCAGATCAGGATCTTCCAAGCAGCAAATGTAAGCTTCAGAGAGCACTGAATGATTCAGTGCCACTCGATGTGCCGCTCCGGGATTTTGGTGGAAGACCAGTTTAAAATAATAAAACATTAAGAGTCTACTCTACATATTGTTCCTCTACACTGTTCTCCCCTTACAGAGTTTGTAATTCCTAAGCACAATCCTGATCCTACAAAAACCACGTAATGAGTGAGTGTCAAATTCTTAGGTTGATTTTCACAAATGCATTCAGGAAATTGTGTTACTTGGTAAACACAAAGCTTTGTGTACAGGCTCTTCACATACAAGCAATTGCAATATATTTCTATGATTAATATAAAATCAGCTAAAAGAGGCTTTTAAAGGCTTTAATCAATTTTACAACTCTACTTCTATCAAGATTGTTTTTTAAGTACTTATTATAACACGGTAATATAATAAATATTACACTATTAAGTATATTAGTGGTTTTCATTAATCTTTTTTAAAAATAGAAGGTTTTCTGATTCACTTACAAATTTTCAGCTGAATTTCAGACTACTCTTCAGCATCCAACTCCCGAGAGTAATTATACCAATAAAGTATATGGTTCTCTTAGCACCGTATCACTTTATAGAAAGCGAGCAAGATTTGTGCCCTAGGATATTACGTCTCAACTCACATGTTTGCCCACGGACTCCTTTAAGAGCTGACCAGCTATAGCAAGTGTCGCGATGACCCTAAGTAACTGTTATTCAGAGAGACCCACTATGATCGCACTATTGTTTAATCTGAATTTCCCAGGCTCAGTACACCTGGAATAATTAGGAAATTGTTGACAGGCCCCAGGAAGCTGTTTACCCCACAGTGTACTCACCGGGGTTGTGCAGGGGAAAGCAGCGGCCCTTGGGCACGGGTGCAAAGAGGAGCAATGTTTGGGGAGGCTTTCAAAATCTCCCCAAACTTTTTTGCTACTGCTCTGCTTTTTTCTCATAGGTGTTAACGGCTCCCCTGTTAACACCGGGACACCACCACCCCCGTCAATTTTCAGGCACTGTAGGTCAGGAAGCCGGCTCCCCCAGGGCCGCCGTCCGTTTCCTCTTGTTTTGCGGGGGGCGGGGGATGCAGGACAGCTGCGGGGATTCAGGAGCCGCACCAGGGAAGTTGGGACCGTAATGATTTCATCAGCAAGTAACGCAGAGAGCCCGGACCGCGGCGGGGCCCCCAGCCTGCCCTTCCTCAGGACGCGCATTCCCAATGCACGTCACCCATCTGTTCTTATCTTTCTGGATAGTACGTTTTCCAAGTATTTCTTTTTAAAATAAATGCTATCAGTACATAATGATTACGTGAATCGTGCGGAGTTGGTGCAGGGACAGAACAGGCAATTCCTGTCGCTGCGGTTGCTGTTCCCTACCCCGCCCTGCTGCTTCCAGCTCTTGGTGCCCTTCTCAATCACAAAAGTTCTATTTCCGTTTTTTCCTCAATTCCTGTCTTTTTCGGCCCCCTCCCATCTCCTTCCTTCCCCCTCCCTCCACCTTGGTCCCCTTCCCGCTTGAGAATGACTGCTCTGCTCCCTATGATCTGCTTTTATTTTGCTCTCTGTGCTTGAGGGTTCTCCTGTAAGAGAAACCATGTGAGATTCAAGCTTTGGGTCTGATCTATTTCACTTCATATTATGGTCACAAGGTGTGTCCATTTTCCTACAATGCCTCAAGCTTATTCTTCTTTCTGACAGAATAGTACTCCACTGTGTTTAAGTATCATGTTTTGTGTATTCATTCATCTGCTGATAGGCATATAAGCCATTTTCCCAAGATTTAGCTATTATAAATTGTGCTTCTACACACATGGGCGTGCATGCATTACTGTAGTATAATGCCTTTAACTGTTTTGCTCAAAGGGGCCCAAACCATATCCTGAAGGAAAGACAGGCTCTTTAATACATGGTACTGGGAAAATTAGACATCCATGTGCAGAAGATTGAGCCAAGTATTTTAAAAATTATATACCTACAGTGTTACTGTTCTATTGTATTACTTTAAAAGGCCAACACCTAAGCATTACAAACAGAATGTTTCATTTCTTTCATGATTCAATACGCCAGGAGCAGGAGCTGGATTATTAGAGAAATGAAAGCCCCAAATGGGAGAGAGTTCATTTAGAGATGCCCCTGAGGAGATAAAATATGGGCCTCAATTTTTTAAAAAATACACACATACATGCAAATAATTTAAGAAAAATCAAACATTTTGCTAAGTTTAGAGTAGATATCTCTGAATCTAGATTATATGTGGAAAAATATTTAAGAACTACCCATGAAATGATTACATGTTAACAGAAAACTAAATTGAATTAACTTTTTGTGATAAGGATTTTTAAGTTATTATGTAATTTTCACACTGTAGCCATAAATTACATTTGTTGTTAAATTTAGAATGCTAACTTAATTTTTCATTCAAATGTGTGAGACTTAATATTTGTGATTAAATTTTCCAGAGATAGTTGGGGAGAAGAAGGGACTAGATTCAAGAGTATTTCCAGGTTCGAGTTTGTTACCGTATCCCAGCTGGGAGATGATGAAGTCAAATTCCTCGATGGTGTGGATGCTGGCCAGGTCCCCGCCCTCCTTCCGACATGCAGTCAGGGCATCTCTCTGGATTTTCTTTGCTTCTCTGTGAATCTTGTAACAGTGGCCTGCATAGGGCCACCACTGACTAGGACAGGTACTAGGGACATCAGTTTCTAGAGGAAAAAAGGTTGGAAAACATTTAAAAAAGAAAATTTGATTAAAATTATAACTATATTCCACCGTTTTATTCATAAAGCAGCTCAGAAAGATAAGCAAATAAAAGCAATATTTGTTTTTCCTTTTCACCATATCTATTCACAAAAGATAGCTGGACATACCTTCCCTTCTCTAGACTAAAAAAGTGAAAGTGCCCATCTTCTACTTTGAAATAACATGAGCAGGAAGGCTCTTTGTATAAAATTTTATATGCAGCAAGATGATGCTCAAATGTGGTCGACTGTCTAATTTTATCTACATCTCACTCTCAGTAAACCTGCACTAAGCATCTATTATATTTAAATGCTAGAAGCCTCAAAGGTTTTATGTAAACACATTCTCTAAAATATTTAAATGTATTTTTATTCCTGAAGAACCTGTCATTCTTCAGAAGAAGGACAATACCCAGGAGGCAGGCAGGAGAAAGGCCAGCACTGAAGCGGGGGGTATCTGGGCCACTAGGAAGCCTTTGCTAACAGGAGAAGCACGAGCCAAACGGCTGTGCCTTTGCACTGACTCTCTGCTATTGACTTGTTCTCAAAAGATGACATGTGTTACTGTGACCCAGATGGCAATTTAGATTCAGAAATCTTTCAGACAAAACTGGAATTTGCTGCAAGTTCCATGACCTCAGGCAAGATCCAGCACACAAATCAAAACTCCATGTGCATAAAAGGTTTGAACTAATAGTAATGCTTGTCATATGCACATTAAATTACCTACCCCCACTGTGTTCTTCAGAACTAGGAAAAAATAGAAACAAATGTGCTTGAACATGACAAATACTGCCAATTGTTATTTAAGCAAATTATTAGTCAAAATCCTCATTATCACTATAAATAGTTATGGTCAGCTTTCATAACCTTGATTACATATTGCAAAAGTTTGATTGTAATGACCTGGGGCAAATGACAGCAAAGAGGTTTGAAGACATCTTGTCATTCATCTGTATGTGCCCCTGAACCCATCAGAGGCACTGACCAGGGTCCTGCAATTTATTTTCACTATTTTACAGATTCTACTTTAAACAGCAATCTGTCAACCTATCTTGCTTAGAGATGGGCTGCATTCTATTTAAGCTTAATACTTAATGTTTTCAAGTGTGCTGCTTCAATAAACGTTCAGTTAGGGGACCTTACTTTGTTATTCTTTAAATGATTTAGTCCTATTTTCTCTTAAAAGTAAAGGCTAAAACTTCTTTGTGTAAGCTGAAGATTCTGTGCATGGTGTTCACTTCAGAAAGGGTCTTACCACAGTGCTGGAATGCAACAGCATTATAACAGAAAAATGGATGTTTTAAAAATTCTATTCCCTCAGTGCAGATTTAGATTCTGTAAACTTTCAGCGGTACTGAAGAAAAAATGTTAGCACAGCTCTAGAGCCCTCTGGTGGGTTATGTTAATCTTGCTGTGGAAGTTACTGAAAATAACGTCAGCCTGAGGGCATCAAACGCACAGCAAATGACCTTGAAAAATTCTTCAAAACCAGGGAGCAAGCACCTAAAGTGGAATTAAGGGGAGTTCCCTGGAGAAGCCACAACATATCACTTCTTCCCATGTGCAGCACTGTCCGTGACGCGAGCCACACACATAATTTTAGATCTGCTAGTCATAATTCAGAGCGTATAGAGATAGAATCCATGAAGTCTAGAGATATGCTAAAACTTATGTCAAGTTAAGGTTAGAAAGTTAAACAAGGGAGGAATAGTAGGGGAGTAAGAATTTACCCACTGTTTGATGATATGACTAAGATTATGAAGAGAAAAAACTTACTGATATCTTACAGGTGAGAAACCTAAAACCACTGAGCTCAACAATAAGATCACATGACAGAATTTTTCCTCCTGGAAGATTAGAACGGTAGGGTAAAAGCTGGCAACAAAATTCAGCCTCTCCAGGAAGTGGAACTGAGACACCCGGAAAACAACAACTTTCTGAAGAAAAAAAGTACATTGACAAGAATCAAGAAAAAGCTAAAAGGAAATCAGGAACTGTAGAGAAACTGGCAAAACTGAACACAACGCAGAGAAAGACGTGATCTGAAACGCTAACCCCAGCAACCACAAGGTAAACCCTGGAGGGGTCAACAGCTCCAGGGAGAGACAAGGGACCAGGCTGGCAGGACTAGCCCCAGGAAAAGTCCACAGTTACTGTGAACTGCAAAAATAGCACGGAGCTGTTTTACCGCAAAAGTAATTCTTTCTGCATGACAGCCAGTGTTGGAGAAAAATTCGAGGGCAGTGCCCTCCATATTTGAGAGCGTTTAACCCAAGCAATTTTGGTACAGGGTTAAGACTGAGCTACAGAACAACTACACTTTAGGGGTCCAGGGGTCACCCTACCACAGTGACTGACTGGGAGGCAGTCACAAGTAACAGTCACACAGCAGGTGCAGGCTAGACATATTTTCCCTAAGAAGTTTGAGCTCTGGTTAAGAATGACATGGGTATCTCACTCTCCATGGTTGTTTTTGGAGAAAGCTGGGTCTGAAAGTACTGGCATTAAATCCAGTGGACAGTCGGACGCCATACATTCGCCCCACCGCCTACACCCAGCACAGAAATCCGTGTTCTATTTACTTTCCTCATTTTACAGCATGAGCAAGGGTACACTTCAGCTTGTGTGGCTGCCACAGTCTGGGGTGTACAAGCAGTGAGTCCTCTGACGTGAGGGGAGGGAAGCACCAACTTACAAATCCACAGTTCAGAAAGCCAGGTGAATAAAGCAGCAGAAACTAGGAGAAGCTGGAGTGAAGACAGCCTAAGAGCAGACACCACGGACCCACAACACCCAGCAGGAAAGAGGGAGCAGGACTCATCATCCACAAAAACGCAAGTGCGGAAACAAAACTGAGCTTCGCAGGGACTCACTACCCCATCCCTATATTTCGTCCCACAATGTAGACCCTAGAAAGAAACCACTCATTCAAAAACAGAGATACTTTTTGAATTCCTTTCTCTTTTTCTTCATTGATTAGGGGAAAGAGGGGCTGGGATTTTTTCTTTTATCTTTTTTCTTTTTGCTCATTTTCTGTTTTCTTTTTCTTGATTATTCTTTTATTTAGTTTTATCTAATTCTATTAATTTCCTTAATAGGATTCTTTATATCATTTTTTCTGTCTTCCTTCTCATCATTATTTATTTTTTAAATTTTATTTCTTTCATTGTTACATTCCCTGCCCCTTCAATATTTTGGTATTATTATGGAGCTCCATGGATCATTAGATCTATAGCTGACACTATGCTATTATTGCTGAATTCTTTTCTATTGTCGTAGCTTTTTTTTTTTTTTTTGTGGTACTGAGGATCGAACTCAGGACCCTGCGCTTGCTAGGCAGGCGCTTATTCCACTGAGCTATGTCCCCAGCCCCTGTCGTAGCTTTTATTGGACCTTATGGTATGTCCATACCCAGTTGGTCCTTGAACCTACTATTGTTGCTGATTCCATTGCTATTACCAGAGAGAAACAATTCTTGCTCTTAACTGGTTTTTGTTGTATGCTAATATCTAGTTGGTCTTTGTGTTATCAATAAACTGCAGTTCATTTCTGGAGAACTTTGTGCTGGGTCAGTTACAATGCACAGTTTCTTCTCCAAATTAATGGAGTTGGTCTAATAGTCAAACAGAGGGAAAGGACTATAGATAGCCACATGCAGAATACATTACTGGGAAGCAGACACTGACTAAAAAGATTTCCATACTAGCAACAAAGTCTTTCCACTATAATTGACCCTCAATCTTCACCAGAAAAAGTTAAATTAAATTAAATTAAAACATGAGAAAATAAAGAAACAAAATGTCTCCAACCCTCCCAACTCCTCCAAAGCTGACCCATGGGACATCAACTGGGAAGAAATCAAAGCCAAATAGCTGAATTATATGAAGTGATAAAAGAGGAGACAACAACAATTACTTGTGCTTGGTATTTGGTGAGCTCAAAGACGATATAACTAAACAGATAACGGACTTAATAAACAGGATGATGAGTGAGCTTACAGAAGGCACTAATAAAAAGCTAGCCGAGATAAACAACGTGACTTTAATAAACATAAAGACTGAGCAGTTTAGCCAAGAAATAAAGGTCATGAATAGCACCAAAGAGAAATCCAGGAGATTAAAGTTTCTGTTCAAAGCATGGGCAACAGAAGTGACCAATCTGAAGACAGAATGTCCTCACTAAAATATAGGGCTGATGCAGATGACCATGTATTCAGAGATACCAAAACACAACAACATACTATAAAAATGAATCTAACCACTTCTTCACGACTCAAAGAAGACTAATCTAAGAGTAATTGCAATTAATATAAATCAGAAAACAGCACAAATGGCATTTAAAAAACTGTACAGAAACCAGCAGAATATGTTGCAAGTATGGGGAAAGAATTTAACATACAGACAAACGAAGCACATAGAAGCCCAAATTCAGTGATATCTCAGTTCACAAATGCTTTTGTTTGCAAACAATTTGGCTCACAAACAGAAGCATCTGAAAAATGTTGGTTTTGTTTGTGAACTCTGCTCTGGGTGATGAACACAACCACGGTCACCTTTGAACATGGATGTGACCATCTCTTCCAGAATTGTGGAACAAATTAAGCTCTTGAATCAAGGTACCACTGTAGCACCAATCAAAAAAGAACTTCTCCAGGACACATTATGGTCAGGATTTCAGAAGTTCAACACAGAGACAGAATCATAAAGACAGCAAGTCACAGAAAGGCAGCAAATCACTTATATAGGTAAACCCATTAGAATTACAACAGGCTTCTCAAAACAGACATTATATGCCCTGAGAGCTTGGAATAAAGTATTTCAAACTTCCAACCCAGAAGGATATATCCTGCAAAACTACCTTCCAAACTTGATGGAAAAATAAGGACTTTGCATGACAAACAGCACCTTAAGAAATTCATTTCCACCAAGCCAGCACTTCAAACAGTTCTCAAGGAAATCCTAGAAAGAAACAAAGAAATCAATAATGCCAAAGTCTAATTTAGTGAATACACCAGGAGGGTGATTGGTTAAGCAGAAGGGGAAAATAGGAGTCAGCAACTGGAAAATAATGCAATTACAGGAATAAATCAATACCTTTTAGTAATAACTCACTGTGACTGGTCTCAACTCTCCAACCAAAAGGCAGAGACAGGCAGACTGGATCAAAAACCAAAACCCAACAGCATGTTCTATGCAAGAAATATGTTTAATCCAAAAAGAAATTCACAGAGTACAAATAAAAGGAACGAAAACAATATTCCATGGAACAGGAGTCCATAAACAAGCAGGAGTCATTATCCTATTTTCAGGAAAGTGAAATAAAATCCAAAATTGATCAGAAAAAGCAAAGAAGGTCATTACATATTGGTTAAGGAAACAATTCAACAGGAAGAGATGACAATTGTATATTTTATATACTTATTTATATTTTTTATTTATAAAAAATATATTTATGTATATTTTCAGTATATATGTACTGAAAACTGTCACATCGAACCTCATAAAGCAAACACTACTAGATATAAAAGATCAAATAACATCAACACAATTATAATGAGTGATTACAATACTCCACTGCTATAAATAGAGAACTAGATAAAGCAATCACTAAAGGAATATCAGAGTAAAACCACATCTTCAAATAAATGGACTTAATAGATATCTAGTGTTCTACCCTAAAACAATATAAAACATATTCTTCTCAGCAGAACACAGACTCCAAAACAGACTACATACTGTAAAGCATGCTTAAATAAATACAAAAGAACTGAAGTTTTCCCATGTGTGTTATAGGATCATAGTACAAAACTAGAAATCAATAGCAAAAGAAAACATAGAAATTGTGCAAACACATGGAGATTAAACAATACATGAATAATAAATAGGTGACAGAAGAAATAAGGAAGAAATTAATCAGTTCCTAGAATCAAGCAATAATGCCAGGACAGCATGCAGGAACCTGCAGACACAATGAAAGCAGTCACTCTAAGAGCAAAGTTTATAACTGTTAATGCCTACATGAAAGGAACAGAGTGAGCTCAAATAAATATCCTAGTGATGTACTTCAAGATCCTAAAAAACAATAAAAATTCAAAATTAGTATGAGGAAGGAAATTTTAAATATGAGCACAGAAATTAATGAAATTGAATTTTGAAAAATACAAAAAAAAAAAATCAGAGCTTGTTCTTTGAAAGAAAAACCAAAATAGACAAACCCTTAGCCACTCTTACCAAAAAGAAAAAGGAAAAAACAAACTCATATCAAAGCATGTAGAAAGAAAAAAAGTAAAATTATAATAAAATCCAGACGATTGTTATTAACCACATAAAAAACTTGGAAATTGAAGAATCCAAAAGAAATGCAACGCTTCTTAGATGAATGTATCAAAACTGAACCAAGAAGATAAAAAAACCCTGAGTAATCCAATAACAGACAATGAAATTGAAGCAATAATTTCTAAAAAAATACCAGGAAAAGCCCAGGACTGAATAGATTCACCACTGAATTTTTAAAAAACTTTAGGGAAGACCTAACACCAATAATCCTCAAACTTTTCAGTGAATTTGAAAGAAAAAGAGTACTGTCAAACTCATTCCTGGAGGCTAGCATTACAATTAGTCTCAAATCAGACAAGGTCTCAACCAAAAAGTAAAACTACAGGTCAAACTCTTTAATGAACATAGATGTAAAAATCCTCAAAAGAGACTGGCAAGCAGAATGCCACAGATCACAGTATAATTGTCTTTGTGTTTTATATGATTTTTGGCCTGTTGGTCTGCCTGGCCGTTAATCTGTGTGTATGACAATTAACTTGATAAAGACTTATAAAAGAAATAAATCTAACACTGGCAAAAATAATTTTTAATGGGGGTAGAATGAAAGGGAAAGAAAAGAACTGAGAGGTGTTATGTACATGTACCAGTTCCCCCACAGTGAGTGTGATCTTTATGTACTGCAAACATGAACTAATAAGTTTTTTTAATTTAAAAAATTGATTCAACAAGTCATCAAGGAGATCATGATCAAGTAGGTTTCATCCCAGGGATGACAGGACAGTCCAGCATATTCAAAGCAGTAAATGTAACACATCACGCAAACTTCTTGTTCGTAAGTAAGGACAAAAATCACATGATGATTTCAATGGGCACAGAAAAAGCCTGTGACAAAATCTTACATTTTTTCATGTTAAAAATCCAGAATAAAATACGGGCAGGAGAATTATCTCCATTTGATAAAATCATGACAAACATACTGCCAACATCGTACTAAAGGTGGAAAATTTGGAAGTTTTTTCTGTAAAATCAGGAACTAAACAAAGATACCCATATCACCACTACTATTCAACAGAGTACTCAAAACTTTATCTAGATAAAAAAGGTATAAAAGGAATATATATACAGAGAGAGAGAGAGAGACAGACAGATATGCAAGAAGCCAAAATATCCTTATTTGCAGAGGCCAAGGTGCTTTGCATAGAGGACCTAAAAAATTCCACCAAAACACCCCTAGAACTAATAAATAAATTCAGCAAATTAGCAATATACAAAATTAAGACACAAAAATCTATAACATTCCTGTACACTAATAATGGACCTACTGAGACAGAAATTAAGAAAACAATACCATTCACAATAGTTTCAAAAAATTGGATATTTAGGAATTAACAAAACAAAGGAAATAAAGTAACTATAGCAAAAAAAAATTACCACTCTGAAAATGGAGGTGAAAGAGGACATCAGAAAATGGAAAGATATCCCCTGTTTCTGGATTGGCAGAACTAATACTGTCAGAATAGCTACACTACCAAAGTTGATACATAGATTAATGCAATCCCAATCAAAACACCAACAGAATTCTTCACCAAACTAGAAAAAGCAATGCCAAAATTCATGTGGAACCAGAAGAGAACTACAATAGAAAAAGAAATCCCGGGCAACAAGAACAAACCAGGAAACATCAGTCTCAGATTTCAAGTTATATTACTAAGCTACAGTAATTAAAAGCAGCATGGTACCAGGGGAGGAAACAGCCATATAGATTAATGATGCAGGAGAGAGGATGCAGAAACGATTCCAGGAACATTCAGCCATCTGATCTTTGACAAACGGGCCAGAAAATACACTGGAGGAAAAGTAGCCTTTTAAACAAATGGTGCTGGGAAAACTGCCTATACACATGCAGAATATTGAATCTAGATTCACAGTGTACTAAAATAAAATCAAAATGGATCAAAGATCCAAATATTAAAGCAAACATTTAATTTGTTGGGATGTCAAATAGGTAAAACTCTTTAAATTTTTTTTGTTTTAAAGATAACTTTAAAAATCATAAAAGTGATACAGAATTTCAAAACAAGATGATAGGAAATGAATAATGGTTATTATAGTGCGTATTTTATCTTCAAAGTAGTCGCTCTGATTACCAGATATAGGTACATAAGATTGATCAAGCTATATGAATGCTAACGGTTCCTTTTAAAGAACTAATAGAAATTGGTAGTACAATTTTCTTAGCTCTCCACGGTGAATGAAATCATTATGTACTGCACATATATACTAATAAAAATAACAAACTTTTAAAAATGTAAATATATAGTACAGATATATGGACATACATATATATTGATAGATATATGTTACTTCCTGTTCTCTTTTCCCTCATCCCAGTTGTTCTTTCCTTTTGAGTAGTTTATTTTCCTTTCACAATGTCTATTGTACCTTTTCTTAAATCTTACTTACCCTTTAGTTTCTTCACTAGGGAAACAATACGATCCTTACACATGTGAGTCTGATTTATTTTACTGAAAACAACCATAGGAAAAGACTTTCTGAACAGGACCAGAATTGCAAAAAATAATGACAACATCAAGAATCAACAAAAAATGTTCTGCCCAGCAAAGGAAACAATCAACAGAGTGAATGGAAAAAATTCTGCCAGCTACTCCTTGCACAAGGCACTAATATCTACACTATATAAAGAATTCAAAGGAATCAGAACCCCAAAATAAAAGGCCCAATCAAAAAATGAACAACTGAAAGAAATATACACTTCTCAGAATAAGAAATACAAATGGCCAAGAAGCATATGAAAAATTGCTCAGCATATCTGGCCATTAGAGAAATGCAAATTAAAACAACACTGAGATTCTATCTCACCCCAGAAAGAATGACCATCATCAAAAAATCAAATAACAAATGCTGGTGAAGATGTAGGAGAAAAGAAACCACTCTACATTGCTGGTGGGAATGTGAGCTGGTACAACCAGTATGGAAAAACGTCTGAAAAAAACTAAAAATAGACATTCCATTTGACTTGAGCATTCACTCTCTAGATAGCTTCCTGAAAGAGTTAAAGACATCACATGTTACAGTGATACATCCATACCTATGTCTGCAGCAGCACAGTTCATAGCTAGATCTTGGAATCAGCCTATGTGTCCCATCAACAGATGAATGGATTAAAAATGTATTTATACACAAGGGAGTACTACTCTGCTATAAACAAGAATAAACTTAGTTATTTATAGGAAAATGGATACTTTGAGATCACATAGTTAAGTGAAATAAATGAGACACATTGTATTATCTCTCTTGTATGAGAACTCCAAGGTATAATTTAAAAAGCAAAATTAAAGGTAGATTGTAGGAAATGGGGAGATGGATCTTTTGCAAATGGAAAGGGATCAAGAGATGGAGGGGATTTGAGGGAGGCATGGAAGGAGAACTAAACAGAGCTACTATGTGTGATCTACACGGACCTGCTCTCCATGGTGATGGAATCATTATGCACTGCACACATATACTAATAAAAATAAAATACATGTTTTAAAGAAGAATTCTTCCCCCCATGCCAGTGAAACTGTAAAACACTTGCCTTCTTCTCCAAAATGGCAATTACAAGTCTTTGAAAGGGAACTGTGTAATCCAGTGACAGCAAACCTTTGAGTTGCAGGACCCAAACTGCAACCCAAAACCTATGTATGTATTGCAAAGCACCAACACTGAAATTACACCCAAGTACTGTGGTTTTAGTTTAGAAAAGAGAACTTGTACATTGACATCATTTGTCCTAAAAGAAAAACAACGTGTGTGCCATGGGTTCGCCACCACGGGTGTAAGCCCTTCCAGGAAAGAAAAAGTATAATGCCCTTCCTATGGGAGGAACAGAGGGGATGAAATGCAAAACTAGCTGAGTGCCCCCTGAGGCTTGTACACAGTCCTTCTCAGGAATCTGTAAAGTACGAAAGCCCACAAACTCTTGTATCTCCACTAGAGACCTCGTGTCTATTAAAATGAAAACATACTGACTCTCTGATCCAGAAAATCCTCTTTTAGGATTTATTGCATGCATAAAATGACATGTATATATTTAGTTCAGAATTGTTTATAATGATCAAAAATTAGAAGTAAACTAAAAGCCCACTGAGGACCAATCAAATATATATAATATTTCATAATATATTATATATATATATATATATATATATATATATATATATATAAAGTTTTCCATGCAATGGCTATTAGTCAGCCATAAAAATGAATGCAGAAGTATTTATATAACTTGTGCAGTGATGAACAAAATTGTTATTAAGTGAAAAATTGAGTATAATCACTATATGGACAATGTGCTGTTATTTGTATAAAACAGATGAAAATAATTATAAACACATCTGCTTACATATTCCCAAAATAACTACATAAGGATGTATACATTCAGAAACTAACTGTCCAGGAAGGAAAGCTAGGAAGAGCGAAGAGGTAGGAGAAAAGTGTTCCTCTCATTTAGTATTTTTTTTTTTATTTCTCTCAGTATCATTCAAACTTAAAAGAATGAATTTGCTTCTAAAAGTCAGGAAGAGTGCTGTACTTCAGGCTTTCCAAGCAGAAAAAGTATGTAAAACACTCATAATCCATCCCCAAACAGCTAGTTAATGGTGAAGAAATGAAGTTTGTTTTTATCAGTTTGAGCAAAGAATTTGTTTTTGCCTTAGCAGTTTAATATTCTGTAAAATTGTAACAGAGCGTTACTGAACTTTCCTGGAGCCTAACCTACATACATAACATTGTGTTACTACTTTGGGGTTGTTTATCCATTCTGTGGAGGCTCCCATGTAGGACATACAGTAAACAGCACTCAAACCCTGATTGATTCATAAAGATATAACAAACATAACCCTTGCATGAGAAGATAAAATTCTTATTTACATCAAAGCTTTACACAAAACGAACACTGCTGCATACTTAGAAAAATTAGAAACTAATAGTAATAACCAGCAGAAAACCTGTAAGCGCATCATTACATTTACAAAACCTCTAGAGTTGTTTCACTCAAAATGTAATTAAGCTCTTATATTATTCATCCTTAGCTTCTACCATTCTGTGCACCTCAGAACAAAGATCACTCACCTGAGGGAATTATAAAAGAATTCAAAGTATTGTTGCCCTTTTTACAAATGTAGCCCAGTTTCTGAACACATTCCAGGTTTTCCCACTTAGCATTTTTTCCAGGATTTAGGGACACGCAGCTTTTTCCAGGTTCCACTGATGGACTTCCTTTGAGAAAAATGAAAAACTTACAGTGGGCTGTGACAGGGATTCCAAGTAGACAGCTCTCCCCAGCCCTCCCCCAGCCCTACCCCCAGCCCTACCCCCAGCCCTCCCCCAGCCCCAAGTCTTCATCCTTGAGATTTAATGGATCCCCAGTCTGTCTTCTGCTACACATTCACAAGTAAATATTTACTGACTGCAGAGCAAAAGACATGATGGGTATCTATTTGTTTCTGTGTTGGTGGATCATTCCAATGCCTGAAATGTTGATTAGAAGAGTATATTTCTTTGAACTGTTTTTCCCATCATCCAATAATGAATCTAAATCTAAAACTTTGAAGTTATCATATTGGATTACACTATGTGTCACAGACAGATACTTAACAAGAAGAATATATCGTGCTCTAAACTACCCATATTAAACATTGTTGATACATGAAAAAAGAAAACTTAAGTGAAGCTAATGGTGAGAACCAGGCTAGGGAATCCCTAGACATAGGGAAACCTCCAATCAGACAGAAGAAACAGGAAATAAAAGGAATGGCAGGAGCAATGGTAGCAGAAGGGAGATCTGGAATTGCAATATACCATCCCAACCCACTTAAAACTACTTTTAGGAGCTAATGTTTTATTTATTTCTTAATGGAAACTGATTAAAGAAGCAGACTCAACACTGCTAATGCAGTGACGTATGCATGGACACCTACATTTTTCATGCTCTTTGCTACTCTGGTACATGATTTTAAAACCAGTGCTCCAGAAACAGCTGCCTCTCACACCTGACCCTGGGGCAAATGAGCTACACTCTGCTAGTATTGCTGCTTTGTGACCTCTGATACTTATGTAAGCTGTCTCCACTTTCTCTGCCTGAAGAAGGAAACCACATTACCTGCTCCATAGGGTCTTTATCAGAAAAACTTTAAGGTTACTTAAATATCACACAAGAAAAAAGGTCATTAGTTATAAGTCCAACAACAGTTTGAAAATATGTTGATCAATACTGTGACCAAAAAAATAGAACAGATCAGCTGTCAGTTCTAGAAAAGCTTCCAAAAATCATAATACTTTTTATAGCCAATTATTGTTAATATATTCATTAGCAAACCATATTGTACATGTATTGGTACAGTGCTATCAACTTTCAGATATCTATTTGTGCTCTTTCAGCATTTATGTAAAATATCCTCAAAAAATATTAATGTGTTCTAGTAGATGCATTCCTTGGCAACTGAGATGCTTAACTGAACAATGTATGTAAAAACAGTTTATAATATTCTACAAAGTTTCTAACTTTAGTTTTAAAAATCATACTTTCAGAAGGTGATTTAACCTTGCACCTACTTCTCAGGAACCTGGCTTAATAAGAAAAACTTTGTATTTCCTTCCTTGTTAATATTCCACTTTTATATCCTCACCTCCCCCAGTGTGAACCCCCAGATTCTCTCACTGAACTCTTAGATTGCAAAGGGTTAAATATTATCATCCTTGCTCCCGAAGTGAATAATGAAGAAAATGACCTTACTATTGTCCAACAGCTTAGCTGCTAAGAGAATATATTCTAGTCTCCTAACAAATTATTACTGTTGAGCTCAAAAGATAATTCTTCACCTTAAAAGAGTAGATGAGTAGGAGGTCGATAAATATTCACTCACCAAAAGGAACCTGTTATATTTCCTTACTACAATATTTGCTCCCCATAAATAAAGCTACCATTTCAAGATTCAGGGAGCAGGCTGGGGGAGTGGCTCAGTGAGTAAATGCTTACTTAGCATGCCCAAAAAAAAAAAAAAAAATCAAACAGCCCTGTAGCCATAATACATTGAAAGTAGAATTTCTAGTGAAACGTACTCACTTTAAACCAAAATGTAACCCCCAAAAATTTCCCCTCATGTTTTTGTATGTCTGTTTGGAATCTATTTTATCAAAGTTTTTCTTTTTTAATACAGTTCACTATAGAAAGTACAAAGTTTAATTTTTAAGCCAAGTGCAAAATCCACTCACTGGCTTAAAAAAAAATAAATCTAGGCATCTCAAAGATGACCGCATCAGAACTGTTTTCAGCGGAACTGATAAAGGAGGAACCAATCAGCTATTTTTCTCCTGTCCTACACCCACAGCAGACATCACTAATCACTCGTGGAACTCTTTCCTAATAAACCAAGATTGCTGCTGAGATGGAGTTAAAGGGATTGGAACCATAATCAAAGGTCTTGAGTAGCTACTAACAGCAGTGGATATTAATTAGTGAATAAGATAAACACGTTTCAGCATTGGTCTTTCAGTTCCTCTGAACAGCTGTTTCTACATAGAGCTTCCATTTAGTGATTAATCTCCTTTTTAGTTCTAATATGTGTACGTTAGGACAACATAGAAATAATTAGTTCCAGCATTTTCTGCCCTCCAGGAGATGAGAAAGCTATTGTATGTTTAGTTTTGCCTTGACATTATTTTTCTACAAACTACAAATTGTCGACAAGTGCTAATAAACTTCTTATGCTAGTATACAGTACTATAACCTATGACTGAGATGGTGTTTCTAATTCAACTCTAGGTTAAAAACAGGAGAAAATGGTGGGAATGTAGACCTTAAGGTCTTTGTAACAGTGACAGCAATATTGCAAATACCTCACAACTCCAAAAACCAGAAATTTGCCATGCCAGAGTAATTTTGGGTTGCTTAAATTCATACTGTATATCTGTGAGTATAAATATACATGGGTAAAATCTGACTATTATGTGTGGCATACATGTTACAGATATGAACATATATTTATGGATATGCACTTTGAGCTGGAACATCAAGAAATTCAAAAAGTTATGGCAAAAGGTTCAAAGGTGAGTCAGGCAGACAGATCTGGAAGCACCTTGTCTGTCTTTACAAGTAGTTGTTGGGTGCGTCTTTCAAGGATTTTGACATGGTTGATATAAAATCAAATACACAATAATTACTAAATATTTACTAAATATACTTAATAAATCATGTTTAAGAGTAGCTAGAAAATTTGGTTTTGAATATATTACCTGTACAAATCAAGAATACGTTAAACAGATTTGTACTGATTTGCACAATAATCCCAGAAAACAAGTCCTTAACGCAGGCACTGGCACTATCTAACCTGATCTTAGAACCTTGAAGTCCACTGGGCAGATTTCAAAGCAAGGTTAAAAATGGAGTTACATTGGATGAAGTCTCCAGGTCTTCCTCTTGAGATCTATATTTAAGATGTTAGCGTTTTCCATTGTGAATAAACCTTGGGTGAAATTAATCATAGACAGGCTTAGCCTTACCTGGCAACCAGTTCAAGTACCGGAATGGGCTGCCACTACTCCACTGCCAACCGCTGTTAAAGCTCAGACTGTTAAGTCCAATCCAGAGTCCTGAAGTCAAGGAACTGGTCAATCCTATAGGTTAAGAAGCAAAACAAAACTGGCATTTAGAAGGGACAGTGGAATGAAACTCAGAATTAAGTGCTTAAATAAACCTGTACTTGAGGGAAGTAGTAATCATCAGGGCCAATACGTCTCCTCGTATTTCTTAGTAATCTAAAGCAAGGACAACTGTCATCTCCATGGACAGGCAAAGAAACTGAGGCTGAGAGTACATAGGCAAACTAGTGAGACTCTTGTTAAGGTTTTGACCCGGATCTAAGTGTTTCAAGCCCCATCATCTTGACTATGTGCTTTCTCAGTGACAGCGTAAATGAGCTTCTGATCTCAGTACAACTATGTTTAACTATCATTAAATAACGGCATGTTTACTTCCTTTGAGAGTACAGTAAGATTTATATGAAAGCCAAATTCTTCTGTGGTGGAAAACTTTAATAAGCATTTCAACCTATTGTGTTCACAGGTTATTACCTTAACTGCATCATTCAGAATTTATGTTTTATGATTTCTAAATCAATTTTTCTTCTTTCTTAAAATGATGACTCAATGTAAAACACTAAATATTTATGCTAATGTGAATAGCACTTTACTTAGGCAGATAATAAATCATAATTGCAATGTTTCAAACCATACAAGGCCTGATAGGATGGTTACACACAACCAAAATCAAGGAGCTGGTCAGTCCTATAGGTTAAGAAGCAACGTGGACCTTCCAGTGTGAAAAACTAACCTCTTATTACTGGTATTCCTTTAAAGACCATAGTTAGGAATTCTTGCTCACTCTAAATTCTTATAATTAATTAAGAACAATCTTTTTTTTAAAAAAATATTGTTTGTATTAATAAAATACCAACCTCCAGGATGTGTGATGTGTTTATGTTGGTGAATAGAAATGACTGAGTTTGTGCCTATTGTTATCTTGAATAGATCCCCCAACCAATTCTTTCAGCAGTAAGAGTTACCAGTTATTAATCACTTACAATATTGAGTGTGCTGCATTTATTGACTTAATCCTGATAAACTATATGTTAGGAATCATGTCCACTTTATAGATGAGAACAGTGAGTTTCAATGACACAGCAGAGCTGAAACTTGGACCCACATTCATATGATACCAAACTCAGACTCCATTTCTCTGATATAGCCAAAGTCACTCCAATGGATTGCAAGGCCATTAAACTTCTTACCATTTTTTATTAGCTTACATATACACACATTCAGGTCATCTGTTGAAATGAATTAAAGAGACATTGGGATTTCTTACCTAAAATCCAGTCTCACATTTATTGCATCCAGCTCTGTCAGAGAACCTGTGATCTGTGTGCTGTCCTGGGGCCTGTTCCCCACCTGGCTGGGAGGATATTTGCAAAGAGAAAACCCCTTGAGGATACTGATTAGGTGGGCATTGACTAGGGAGGTTAAGGCTTAACAAACTAAAATGACCTCAATACCAGATGGATGTGTGATTTTTTAAATAAAGTTATGAAAGACAGATAGGATGAAATTAAATGCTGGCATGTCAAAATCAATAAAAATGAATTTAAATCCACTTATTTATTATCAAGAATACTTTAAAAAGTTCAAGAGCTAGTGCAGCTCTCTCACTTGGGTACTTCAGGTACTTTGGGAGATTTCTAGTCTAATTCCTTTATTCCACAGATGAGGACAGAGGCTGAACAACTTAGAGAAAAAGAGAGTATTGACAGAACAGGATTAGAACCCAAGGTTTGATTTAGTTTTTCCAGGGGATATTAGTCCTTGTTGAAATTAAATTTTCCTGTGACTGATTTCTGAAATACATTTTCTGGGCAATTTTACATAGCAGAGCACACTTAAGGAAGGAGGACTGATCTAAACAGATAACATCTAATACTATTTTGCTTCCCAGAAACAGCCGACTCCAAGCCTCATTCCTGAACTTGCTTCTTTGACATTAGGATTTTATCCCCCAAATACAGAAACGTTTGTTATAAGGTTTTGCCAAGGATATGACATTATCCATATAGGGACTTTGTTTAGTGTTAAATCAGAGATTAGCTTCATCAAGCATGGCCACATTCACTTGAAAAATAAAACCTCCATGTAAGGAATGTGAACAGTATGTAGAAAAAATGTACAAAAAAGAAGAGGAAGAGGACTGAGGGATGTGTGGAGCAGGGAGGGAAGGAAGAGAAGAAGGACGAAAAGCGAGATGGAGATGCATTATGTACAGGTACTGACATCCCACAAGGAATGGAAACATTACGTACCACACTTGTGCACTCATAAACTAAAATTTGAAAAAAATAATGAATTCATCTAAATTAAAACAATATTTCAAGTCATAAGTTACTTTTATTTCACTATTTCATACACAATTATTAAAATGATTTTGAGGACCATACTACTATTTTTCCCTCTTTATGGTAAAAGAGAAACAGCTTAAGGGTGTTGTTCTACCTCATTACATGTGAGGTGTCAGGAGGAGGCCCCCGTCTGCAGACTGTACCATAGAAATAGTCTCAGATCAGTTTTATACTGATGACATTCTTTATGTCAATAGTTACTCTATTACTTTTTGTTGAATATTGGATGATTTTCACAAACCCTTTGAAGTTATACTAACTTGAATAATATTTCTCTCTGTACCTTCAGGGGCATGTACCAGAGGAAGTATTCTTAAAAGCAGCATTTCAAATGTATGTTAAATGAAGCTATTCTCCAAATCACAAGCGCCTGCCTATCAAGTGTAAGGTCCTGAGTTTGATTCCTGGTACCAAGAAAAAAAAAAGGACCAAAATCAACTATTCTAGGATCTTAAAAAATGTTCAAGTTAAGAAAGTAAGTATAACAGCAAGAGAAACCAACAGAGTGAGGAGACAACCACAGTGTGGGAAAAAGTTGTTGCCAGCTGCTCCTCAGAGAAAGGATTACTATCTAGAATATATAAAGAACTCAAAGAAAAATCAGGCCCTGCAAATTTAAAGACCTAATCGAAAACGGGCATCTGAGATGAATACATACTTCTCCAATGAAGAAGTACAAACAGCAAATAAGTTTATGAAAAAATGTTCAACATCACTTGTCATTTGAGAGATGCAAATTAAAACAATGCTGAGCTTCCATCTCAACCCAGAATGAACGGTTATTATCAAGAAATCAACCAATAACAAAAGCTGGTGAGTCTGTAGGGAAAAAGGAAACCTTTTCCACTATTGAGCAGAGTGTAGACTGGTGCAACCACTGTGGAAATCAGTGTGGCAATTCCTCAAAATACCAATACTAGAGGTTCCATTTCATCCAGCTATTCCCCTTCTTGGTATCTTTCCAAAAGAAGTAAAAACATCATACCACAGCTATGTATGCATGCCCATGTCTATAGCAGCACAGTAGGTAATAGCTAAATCTTGGAAACAGCCCATCTGCCCATCAACTGGTGAATAGATAAAGAACATGTGGTTCTTTTGTACAGTGGAGTACTACTTGGTCATAAAGAAGGATAAACTTGAGACACTTCTGGGTAAATGGATGCACCTTAAGACCATACTTTTATGTGAAATAAGTCACACACACACACACACACACACACACACACACACACACACACATGTAAATACCACAGAGCTTCTCTGGTGTGAGAAACTGAAAGTGTGAATGTGAGTAAGGACCAAAATGTATAATAGATATTGTGAAATAGGAAGAAAATGTTCAAATGGGGATAGGGATAAAGGAGGGGAAAGGGCAAAAGTAAAGAGAAAAAAATTTTTTAAAAAGCAGGAAAAAATGGAAGCAATGCTTTTATAAATGGGGAGAGGAGGAGAGGTTGAAAGGAGGGTAGGGGAATGGGGAAAAAGAAACAGTTATATCATGGACAGGTACAAATTCTCTATGATAAACATGATTAGTATGTATATCTAAAATGTATCAATAAAATCTGATCAGAAAAAAAGAAGATAAGTCCAGTTTCAAAACTATAAGTAATACACCAATTAAAGTATATTTTACCTTTAAAAAAGTCTATTTTACCTATGGCTGCTTAGCTAAATTGCTGGTTGGCCTTATGAAAGGTGATCATACCTCTTTTCTCCTCTTATTGTTACTTAAAAACAAGGTTTCACTGGGTCACTAAGTTGCCCAAGATGGGCTCAAATTTATAATCCTCCTGCCTCAGCCTTCCAGAATGCCAGAATTACAGGCATACAGCACCACATCCTGCTGATTATAGCTCTTTAAGTGAAGTATCTATCCTTTGATGTGATTCATCAGTTCTAGGTACTTCTAAGCTGATTTTAAATAATTAATACTTCTTAAAATGGGGCTTGAATATAGTATGTGCTCAATAAGTATTTATGGTTGCTAGCATTAAAATTATTGTCATCATTTTTATTAGCTGCATGTAGAATGTGAGCAAAGGTATGACTTAGAAACAAAATTCAAACTCTGTGTTAAATGCATCATTTAAAGAGCTGAAGAGTGTTTGCCTAGTCAGCTTGAGGTCCTAAATTCCAGCCCAGCTCCACAGTATCACAAATGGGTAGTGTTTAAAGCCTCTGAGAGTCAGTGTTACAGCCGTCTACATGTTCCCCACAGCCTCATGCAGTCCTAGGGCTTTTACAGAAGTGGCTGGATCTAGAGTGTATAACTGATCGTTGGTGTAATGCTAGGATTGAGGGTGCTGAGATTAAGGGTGTGTGATTGCTGATCAGTCCTCAGTGGACTGGCACCACTCTATTCCCAGTATCCTGGTCACAATATAAGGGACAGAAAGAGGATTCTCTCTCCCTTCTCTTGCTTGCTTCTGGTGTCTTCCGCCATCACAAACTGTTTCTCCTCTGTGATTCCCGTCTGCCCATCCACCCTGCCCTGGAGCCAGCCAATTATGGACTGAAACCTCTACAAACTGTGAGCAAAATAAACCTTTCCTCCTTTAACTTTGGGTGTTGGGTATTTTGTCTCAGCAATGAGAGCACAGTAACTAAGACAGTCATCCGCAATGTCTTTCTCTAATTCCCATCTGTAATTTTACAAAGAACCACACCAACATTCTTTAGTGTGACCCTACAAAGCGTGTGTGCACGTCCTAAATTTTTAAGTTGTCGATCTTTCTGCAGGAATTGTTGTGTGCCAACTTGTGGATTTAGTTATGATAGATAGGACACATGTTAATGAACAGTATCACAATGGTATTTTTATTTTCATTTCTGTACAGAGGTTCAATTTGTCTTCTATGCAGTTCTTAAGAAAATTGGTAAAAATAATGAGGATAACAAGAAAACTTTCACTTCCTGCAAATGCACACAGTAGTTATAAAACCGATTCAGAGTTTGAGGATTAAATATGGCCCTGACCTTTGGACTTACAGAAAGGCAGAAACAGAAGTAAAGATGACATGATGGCTATGGGGGAGGGGCTGAAATGTCTAGCCCTGCAGACCCTACCAGATCATTTTGCCAGTCTGGAACACATTTACTGAGGCTGGGTGTCAATGAGGAAATTAAGTTTACTGAGCAAGTGAGACACAGGGGCAGGTAAAACAAAAGACAACTGAATTTCACTTCAGCTGTCATCTGGACACAAAGTATTAAGCAAATTTCCTAACTTCTGCTTCCTGGTCTGATAGCTCATCTATAAAAGGAGGATAAGAATATTTATTTACAAGGCTGGTGGAGGCTTCAACACACAGCAGCTGTTCAATAAATGACAGTGCGTTTAATCTCAGAATCAGTAAAATGACTTACACATTTTTAAAAGGCATTTACATCTCAAAATCCACAATAAGCTTTACTTGGTGTGCGTGCATCGTGTGTGTGTGTGTGTGTGTGTGTGTGTGTGTGTGTGTGTGTTAGTAGAATTGAACCCAAGGCTTTATGGCTGCCATGCAAGTACTGAGATAAACCCCCAGCCTTGATCTTAATTACTTACTAAAAGTCTAACTATTTGTGGCTTTCCATTTTAACAGCGTATTTCCAAACAGAGTGGGGTTACAAACACCCGCTCACACCATTGTGTTCTAGATTCTTCCTCAGTCTTTCCCAATTAATATCAAATGCTGCAAATACTTTTAGCAGAAAAGGAATGTCTTTCCTCTGTTTTATCTTTTGCATTTCCTGTCAGGCTTTTTTTTCTTATTGCAGGATATTTTTGACTTCCAGAAAGGCGGGCAGTGCTCCAAATCTCTTTAGAAAATTCACTCTTAGCCAGATTGTAGGTACAATGTGCTGACTAAAATCTCAGAACCTTGAAGAAGAGTCAAGTGAGCGGCTGAGGTGAACTCAGCGCTCAATGTCCGGGGAACGTGTTGGCTCCCCCAGTAGACACGTTAATGTCGCTCTGATGAATCAAGCTGGGCAGACTCACCGCCTGCTCTTCTCCCTCTGTCTGGGCGCTGGGAGAAGAGACTAAAACACCATCCATCCTCTATGCCCTGGCTTCTGGAAGGCTCGAGGTGAAAATTGGGAAAGTCAAGAAAACACAGTCCGGATTACAAAAGAGAACAGGGGCCAAGTGCGGCCATTTCAACCTTGATATGTGTTTCTCCACTGCGTGTACAAGTGCACAAATGACCCGTGCATGGTCTTGAATCGCCTCTTTCTGTTCCTTAATCATCTATATGAATTTATGTTTATCTCTTTCCATGCCTTCTCTGTCTCCGTATTTTTATTCCTGCTTATGAATATCAATCGCTCAGATATTTGTCCTGGTATTAGAAAGGTCCCAAAGCCCAGCACAAAGCAGAGTAACTGAGCAGGGGCAGAATTTCTTCCTTCAGCTCTAAGTGTGTGTGCGCACACTGCGAGGTCATCGCACAGCCCATCCACTTAATGACAAGCTGAGGGAGAAATGGGTTGCAGCTAAGGAAGAGTGCCCCCCGGCCCCGCAAACAGCGGAGAAAGCAGGCAGGAGTGAGGACACGCCGTGGTCCTCAAGTGGTGCAGGCACAATGTCCCTTTAATATATCTGGCCACCAAGGCAAGAAAGCCCCCAGTGGTCTTCCTAAGAACTGCCCACCCAGTTTCAGGCAGGGGACCCAGACAGTCTGGACCCGCAGTCTATGCCCATGACCTCTGCTTCCTGTACCAGTGGCTGGATTCAGCAGGTACTGTCACGGAGTTAGGCAGTATAGTCCCTAAACCTTCCGCCCCAGAATCGCCTCAGAGATGGGTAAAGTAAAAATCTGGGAAACAGCAGCTCTGATCTAGAACCTCGAAAGCCTGCGCCTGGCCTCTTCGCTCTAGCAAAGTTCCGAGATGATGACGGAGCAACTGCTCTTCTAAGAACCGCACCACTTAACAGCCCTCTTGCCGTGAACTGTCTGGTTGTCCAGACGTTAGGCTGAGTTCCTAAATAATTTTTTTTTTTTTTTTTGCAGTACTGGGGATTGAACTCAGGACCCTGTGCTTGCTAGGCAAGCGCTTATTCCACTGAGCTATATCCCCAGCCCTAAATAATTATTTTTATTTAGCTGCAGCCTCATTTGTCTGTCGGCAAACATTCACTGAGACTCTTTCTCTTGGGAGATTCTATATGAGTTTTCTTGCCAGGGGGAGGAACCCAGGACATCGCAGGGCACAGGAATGTCACAGGATATCCGTCAGTGTCAACTCACTATTTCGTTCCTCACGCAGAGCTCATTGCTTCCTGAGTGTACTGGGACTTAACTGATCTGGTTTCTTGTTTATATCTGTTTGCCTCATTGCTCGTTAAGCTCTACGTGGACAGAATGGGGCCAATTTTGAGTCCCCAGGATCTACCACAACACCTGGCCCACCTGAGCATTTGTTAAATGAATGAAGAATTAAAAAAAAATTAATGCATGTATTAGATATTCCTCACCTAATGACTTACCTGTTTAACAGCTGTCTGAACATATGACCCACTGCTCAGACTTATGACTTGTCTTTTATTTTTACAGTTCTGTACATCTTTATAGCACCTCAATGTCTGTTTTGATACAGAACACCTTGTTTACACAGTACTTTAGTTTTTGCTGATTTACCATATAGTACAGCACTGTAGGTTTCTGCCCTGTTATATGTTACAGTAGTACATGTAAGAGTTATGCAAATAAAAGCACAGTCATCAGTTAGAGCTCAACCATTTCTTTCCTTTGACAGTTTCCTTGTTCTGAATATTGAAATGCACATGCAACATACAATTCCTCATTTAGTGACCAATTTAATGACCGAATCGCAACAAGGAGTTCTGTATTCTTGTAGGAGACATGGGATGTGTATCTGAGTAGCTGTTATAAAGCTGGTAAACAGATAAGAAAAATGGAATTATTTTTCCAGTGTATAAAATTTGGGGAATTCCACACTTTTAATGCCATAGAAAAAGATACAGGGGTGAGAAACATAAGACATGGATGCTATTTATGGAGAACATAAGACTTTTTTGTGGAGATGACAAAATGCATGAAGGTGACAAGAGTAGTGGAAGGGGCTGAGGATGTAGCACAGTAGTAGAGCACTTGCCTCACATGCACAAGGCCCTGAGTTCAATCCCCAGTACCACCACCAAAAAAAAAAAGTAGTAAGGAGACCACTGATGACCTCTAGGAGTTTAGGCGTTTGACAGGAAATGAAAGGCCACTAGCGATAAACAAGGCATCCACAATAGTGTCAGGCTGTAATGGGAGGGAGGAAATTCTGAAAGTGATCAACAGGATGTGGTTCTCCCTGCACTGATTTCTCATTGTGAATTCTGCCTCTCCGAGATTGATTCTTAGAAGCTAAAGCAGATACTCTCTTCTGGAGCAAATACTACCTTTTCTAATCTTTATAATCTTACAACAGATGTTTAAGCACATTGTGGAAAGGATTGATAAGGTGGGAACAATTATGGGGTCCAAAAATTGAGGAGAGAGGAGGTAAAGAGAACTCAGGATTTCAGCGCAGTCCTTGCTTTGTCTCTGCTGACAGGAGCAGTATTTCATTTAATCATCTCAAACTCTATGATGTTAAAGAAAGACCTCTGACTTCCAGTGAGACCTGGCTAGTGCCTGGTTGACCAGCGGGGTGCCACTGCTTGTGTCCAAGAACAGTATCATTTATCACTTATGGCCAATAAATCTGCAGGGTCCTTTGTAGCACTGACTCTGGAGACAGTCACAACCAATAGAACAAAGTTGGAGCAGGAAATGAGACCTCCTTCCCATCCCCAGGGTCAGCTTCAGAGTGTAGATTGGTCATACCATCTGCACTGTCTTCTTAGGAGCACCTGTTATGATACCTAGGATCACTGGCACTGCTTACTTTTAAGTTAAATTAGGTAGAAATAACATAATCATGATCTTGCTTACAACTTGGCTTTCTTTGCATGGCGTTACCTGTTAGGTATGTCTGCTCATGAATCTCTGTGATGCTCAAGAGCTCGGCATCCTGCTGTTGGCAGCTCTTCCTCGCCTGTTGCCATGTCAGTGCAGATTTGGCATTGATCTGGTAAAGGATGCTGGTCAGTGGGTCTTTAGTCCACAATCTTTCACTGCCCTCAACTGCAAAAGAAGTCAAATGGAAACAGCTGCATTAAGCACTGGAAACACTTCCGGGGAGCAGTATATACTAAGCCACCTTAACAGCATGATCCTTAAACCATTATATTTCTATTTCTTTCCTTTTCTCTTTTTCTCTCCATTATTTTTAAAGCCAGTTGGATTTTATTCACTCTTGAAATGAGTAGGGTGTTCAAAGTATCAGCTCTATTCTGTCTCTTTAAAAACAAAAGTATACTGCAAGCGTGTGTTAATAAAAAATTAAAATGGAAAAAAAGTGTATCAACTAATAGATACATTTATAAAAAGGAGTCGTCGTCTCCCTTGGATCTGGTAAATTGGGAAGTAAGGCAAATATAAAGATGAAAAGGAGATTGGCCCAACCTCTTTTTAGTACTGAGGATTGAACCCAAGGCCTTGAGACTGAGCTATGTCCCCAAGCCCTTTGAGTTTCTGAGACAGGTTCTCCCTAAATCACCAGGTTGCTCAGACTGGGTTCAAACTTGCAATCCTCCTGTCTCAGCCTCCCAAGTAACTAAGATAACAAGTGTGCACCACAGCGCCCAGCTCAACATTCTTAATCTGCAGATAACGTTGGGAATGATGAGAGCATACAATTCCCAATATATTCTATACACTTGGTGTGCTCTACGAGAGACCCCTGGCAGTAAGGTAATCCATATTATTCATAGCCATTTACATGCAAGATGTTTGAGAAGTCAGTAAAGCACTGAGATCTTTTCATCTGTTTCATATTGTAAAAATTTCCCTTTTTTAATAATATACAATTCTATACACAAGTCATGGAAGAAATCATCTCTCCATTTATTTAAAAGGAAAAGAGAAAAGATTATGTAATTTCTCAAATTCCCTGAGAAGTACTCAACTGGAGGAGAAATTCTGAGTTCTCCATAAGCATTTAGCCCATGCTGCTGGGCTTCCCAACCTGGGACTCAGTGGTGTTGTGTATCTGATGATGACAGACCTTTATGTCTACACGTACCACACCCTGGGATAGGAAATGTGTGGTCCATGGGGCATCAGAAAGGAAGCAAAATACATTAGAATTTGATTCTGACAACAGCATAAATATTTAGAATTTTTTTGTCTCTGTGTTATAGACAGCTGAGTTAGATAGAAATATTATAGGCAGTCAGACAGGGCCAGACCCTCGAGGGAGCCAGCAGACCTGAAGGAGCCAGCAGACCTGTGGGCCAGACCTCAAGACAAAAGGTGCTAAACAAATGCACCCACTTATCTCCCTAGGTGTAAAACATCAGGGATTGATATTCTAAATAAGTAACAACCACCTTCTAAAAAGCTGGGAAGAGTCACTAGCCCGACCCCCACAGGAAAAGCCCTTGATCTGTATTCATGCCCGCTTGCTACGTGACTCGCTTCCCCATTTGAGCTCAGTCCATTCAGTCTTACCTGGACAATTATGCCTGTGATCTTATTGGTGGACCATAGTGTTGTCCATTTCCCCTACCTTGGACCCACCTCACCTCATGGTTTTTCCCTATAAAGTCCCTGGAAAAGACAGAGTTGGGGGTAACCCACTCAGGCCCCCCTTCTATTCCCCTCTTGGACAGAAGCTTTCTTTCTCTCAATAAATATCTTCTGCTCTGAACCTCCGTTGTTCCTAAAATTCATTCTTCGGTTTTAGAGAACACAAACTCGTCTGATATCAGTCGGGTTGGGAGATTTATTTTCCTGTATCATCCGTATGATGCTCAGAATCAAACCACACTAGGCAAGCACTCTACAACCCTAGCCCTAAAATAATTATAAAGTCCCTATATTTCATTCACATAAAAATGAATTTCAATTAGTAATGTTAAACTGAAATTATATCTGAGGCCTTATAAATTTGATGTCAATGTAAGTGAGATCATCCACGTAAGATTTATTTTGGGTATATTTGAAGTTGAAGATGGTATAAATAAATATTTTTTAGAAATTCAGAAGTTTTGTTTATAATATGGTAGGAAATGTAAGAGATGAATAAAAGTATTATTTTCTTCTCCAGAAACAGAGGGAAGGGCTATAAATAAACAAAGATGAAAACTCAATTGATTCTTCCTTTGAAGAAAATATATGTTTTGCATTTTAAATCAAGGAATGAAGACATCTCTATGAGTGTGTAAGTTTGCTGACTGTACAACATCAGCCCAAGGGCTCAAGCTTTTCCTGGAAACAGCAGAGCTGATGTCGAAAGCTAAAGTTGCAAGCTATAGGAAATGGAAAGCAGAGCCTGTTCCTCTTCCTGTTCTCATGATATTTTAAACGTCTAAATAGAAGGAAAACATCACAATAAACAAACCAAAGGACAACGATGAGCGTATATTTGGGGCCAATAAACTGGTATATTGTTTTCCTGTATTGAACCTACTGGTTTTAGGCTACTATAAAACAAAATCTTCTCTTGAAAGGAACATAAAATGAAAGAGTTTGTGAAATTACAAAGCCCTTTTGGCATGAAACTTGTAAATTATGCTTTAAACATAAATGTGAAATCAAACAGTGTTTACATTTTTTACAGTTGTTTTACATTCAATAGAGACAAGTACATAATTTGGTTTTGAAGAACTAACTTAGAAGTAATAACATTAAATGTTACTGACTATGAAAATGTACACTAATAAACAACACATAAATAAGTAAGGGAACATAGGACAAACGTTATTCTACGGAATATACTCAAGATACTGATCTAGTATATACTGCTTGCCCTTTGGGAGGGAAAATGGTCCAGGAGCACCCAGGTTGTGAGGTCTGTGATTGGTAGTTCATCCTCTGTCATCCACGATCCATTCATTAAACCACACATCCACCCAACTTTTCCTTCATCAATACCACTTAAATGGGGGATGCTGTATTCAAACCCAAGAAATGCGTGCTCTTGTTCCCCAATAGATTTAGAAAATAACATTCCCACTAAGTGAAAGAGAATGAATGACATGCTTCAATCACTAAACAAGTACCACTTTATCTTTTAAATTTATAAAAGGCAGGGAAGGGTTCTATTATTTTGTCAGACAAAAAGATTTCTCATGCAAAAACTAGACATCTATAAACCATTCATGGGAATCAAATCTCTAAATGTGGACGGAAAAACAGCACGCCCTCATCAGGACCAGAGAGGACTGTCATAGACACCAAAGGCCAGTCATCTTCACAGGATTTATCCAGAGCAAAGTGCTTAAAGAAGACAATTACCATGGCCAGGGGGACTGAGAAACCCAATTTAGCTTTAGTGGAATAATAAGGGGTGATGAGTCCCAAGAGATAAGGAAAGCTCTTAGCAGCATGGCTTCAGTTTGACAAAGGAAGATCTTTTTGTCCTGGCGCACATTGCTGTGTGGAGTTGTGGTGACAAAATTTAGTAGTAAGTGACGCTACTGCGTGCCCGCCCCTGGCCCCTGCTCCTCTGCAAGTACAGAGTTCCGGGTGATGCCAGGAAACTCAAGCTGCTCTGATCTCATCTGAAGCAGCAAGTTAAAGAGGTCAGAGGGTAAGAAGTTTAGGAAATGAGAACCTGGCAGCGAAAGGATATGTGCGATGGGGAAAGTGAAGCAAAGAATTCACCCTTTCCTCTTTCTGCAGCCCAGCACGGAGGCCTGCCTCCACCCCACCTAAAACCAGCTGTGCTGCCTCTTTACTGGTTCTCAACCAACACTTTGCCAGCAGTGATGCCACTAACATAACTTTATTTTTGTATCATTGCAATAACACCTAAACTTTCATGTCTAAAGGATCTGCATGCATATAAATTACCCAATTTTATTGATTCATAACTGTGTTAAATTAAATGATATCCTTTTCAAATGAGCTTAAGAAGGACACGATTCATATCACTTTCACCCTGAGGAATCTTTTTCATTACATTGTCTCAAAGTGCAGGAGCCCGCTGATGTCCCTCTCCCAACAAACAACATTGATGACATCATCTAAATTCTGGTTTTCATCTGTGGTTTGATAAAGTTCAACACAGTAGGGGATTAGAAGAAGTATAATATTGTGTCATATATAATATCCTGCATAGTCTTAGAAAATGACTGGTAAGTTGGTAAAAATTGGAGGAGTCATTAGATACAGGAACAGTTGGGGTACAGTCTAATCTTAGCAAGAACTAAATACACATCAAACAGTCTCGGACTCAGAAAAGTCTGCGTTCTAGTCTTTGGCCAACATGAACCATCTTGTCCCTTGTAAAACAGGGACAGTGACATCTGTAAACTGTCACGGCAGCATATAGTGGGTTAATTCATGTGGATAACTTTGTGAGGAAAATAGTCTAGGTAAACAGGTCTTTTCACCTCCTAGCCAAAGCAAATGTATCGGACTTCTTTTGTTAAGTGGTTACTTACATTTCATAGGACAAAATCCAAACAGCTTATTAGAGTCATAGTCTGTGGTGGTCCCACACCAGAGCCATCCATCCGAGCGGCCAGCGCTTGTGCAGTCCGCATACCACTTGTTCTCAAACTTGAATGGAAATGCACAGGGGGCTCCGTTTGCGTTGCCCAGCAGCGTGTACATGGCTATGGGAACAATGGTTTGCACTTAGAAGCAAAGCGATAGTTCTCGACACTGAATTTCCTGTACGAAGTCTGTTGCAAGAATGGATCCTGCTCTTTTAATCATAATGTAGGGCCGGAGATACATCTCAGCGGCATAAGTGCTTGCCTGGAAAGCACAAGGTCCTGAGTTCAATTCCTGGTACCCCCCCCAAAACAATCATAGTGTAGCTGAGCAGGAGAGACCCCTCTTCCCTTCAGCCTCTGTTCCAATCTGTTGCTGGATGCCTCCAGGAGATGACATAGGCACTACATTTCCACTTCTGTTGGAACAGATTTCCCTCCTTCCTCTTACAGAGTAATAATAGTCACTTCGAATGGCACCAGCGTTAACTTCTGCATTTCCTCCAAAACAGAGGAAAGGCCATCCTTCCTCTTGGTTAAAATCATAGCATTATTGAAGCATTAGGTTGGAAATAACCTTAAAGCTGTGTAGCCCAAGTGCTGACATTTAACCTCCTTCCAATCTTTTCTCTCGTCCATTCAGATTCTGTAACAGTGATTATGAGAAAGGGTAGGAATTCTGGCTGCTTCTCTAATTGATATCATGAAAAGAAACCCCTCAAAGCCATGAGACTCTATCTATAGTTGACACCTTCTTAAAATCTGAATTCAAAAAGATCAAATGCAAAGTTCTGCATTCATCTAGAGAGGAACATTAAAACAAATATGCAATCACTCGCATTTTTACCTTTTGGGAGGGGACAGGGAACTGAACCAAGAACCTCAGCTTTACCTCCAGACCTTCACTTATTTATTTGTTTATATTTTGAGCAGGCTTTTAAAAATTTGTCAGACTGCTCAGCCTGTGCTGCTCCCGCCTTACCTGCCCAGGATCCGGGGATTACAGGAATGTACCACTACACACAGCCAGAACCACTGCTGGTAATGGTTTGGCTTAAACCAAGAAAGAGTATTAGAGAAGCTCATAGTCATTTCCATTGACAATCCAACCATCATAGAGATAAATTCTTCAGAACATTTAAAGTCTTTATCTTTCTAGGGACTCTCACTTTAGAGTGGCTTTGTGCTACCAGTTGACATTCAGAGTGTATCCTAAGTAAGAATTCTTAATTGCATTTCAGAGATATTGTGACTTGAAAATGTTCTTAAAAGACACTTAGTTGCTTAGCTAGTAAGAAGTTTGTAAGACATATAGCACATGCTAAGGACACGATAAATGTTAATTCCTTCCCTTTCTGTCCTTTTCTTTTATTCACTGTATGTATCCCATCTAGGCTTAATTTTAATTATCCTAAAATTACTTTTTTTTAATCAACTAGCTAGTTGTTACTAACTTTAAAATGCTATTCTATCATTTATGTTATTCTATCCTAAATCTTAAGGATAGTCTCCCAAATGAAATTGTATATGTTATGTGCTAGATTCTGGAAGAATCCTGCCAACTCTTGCTCCCTGGAAATGAAGAAAACCCATAAAGACCTCTCTGGGGCTAGAGGCACTGTTCACTAAGTTGGTCAAGAAAATGTTTTGGGAGTTCATAGATGCCAATCCTAAAGGGCTCTTTCAGGACTACCTCAGCTGATTTAATAATTACAAATCCATTCTAGACACCAGGCACTAACAAGACTGAAAGAATAAACTTTCACCCCAGTCACGTCACTAAAGAATCATATAACTGCAGTCATATTGGACCCAACCTCATGCAGTCCGACGTCCCAGACAATTCTCAAATCCATCCAAGTCTACAGCTTTGATTTTATTATTCTAAAATAACTATAGAATCAGCCAGGGCTACAACTCAGGTTGTCATCAGTTTTAATGTATTCTGTTTAACAGTTCTCAAGGTCACGCTGAGGGTCCAGATTCTCCACCAGGAGTACTGTAAATCTTGGGAGGTCATTAGAGAGTATGCAGAAGGTGGTCCATGCACTGTCTGCATTGGTAGCACCCAGAGCTTCATAAAAATGACTCAAAACATCCCTGGGCCCTTCCCCTCCTGTGCACATTCAGAATGGAGGGGAGTCTGCATTTTTAACGTCTTCAAATTATTCTTAAACGTACTGAAGGATGATAGCCTGTCTCCCAAACCCTATGCACATTTGTCTCAAAACACACAGGAGAACAGAAAGGATAGGAAACAGGGAGCTGAAGTATTGTATTTAAAAACAAGTCCAGTACTGTGTGAGTACCAATCTTCATCAAACAATTCCTCAATTAGCACAACTGTTCCAACCTGTGGGAGTTGACTCAGTCAAGTTCGACTTACTATCATCTTGCCCTTTAATTTTCTATCAGTTTTCTCCTAGATAAATTCTTCAGAACATTTAAAGTCTTTATCTTTCTAGGGGTTCCCACTTTGGGAGATAATAACCCTTTACATTGGCTTTGTGCTACCAGTTGACATCCAGAGTTTATCCTAGGTAATGACGCTTAATTACCTTTCAGAGATTTTATGATTTGAAAAAGTTCTTAAAAGACACTTAATCATTGAGCTAGTAAGGAGTTTGTCAGAAGGCTGCCTCTTATAATTTCCAATTCAGGCACTGTGTTCAGTGAGTGGCTTCACATGATTTTTCTGAGCTCTGCTCTTGCCCTATTTCAATTTCCTCTTGGACTACCCTACAAATGGAAAGCTAACAAATTATCTGCATATCAAAAATGAATTCCAGGCTGGGGATATAGCTCAGTGGCACAAGTGCCTGCCTGGCAAGCACAAAGTCCTGAGTTCAATTGCTGGTACCAAAAAAAAAAAAAAAAAAACAACCAAAAACTGAATTCCTTTGCTTTGTCTTAGGTTCAACACATCTTAGCAGTCCCAGTAACAAAGTAACTTTGGAAATATATATAGGTTGTCTCTGATGGAAGGCCCTGTCCCTGGCTGTGAGGTTGTCTTAGATAACACTTAACAATAACCAACTATTCAAACTTGAAACAGGGTGACACTATCATTTGATGCAAAAGACCAGCCTTTATATACAGTTTCAAGTTCTTGTATATTTTTGTTTTGTTGTGTGACAGCCACCAGAGAATGAAAGTTGGCCAAGATAGAAGAAGACTAAATACATTGATTTTGTTTAACCATCCAGATCTCAAAAAGCCAAGGACAATGCAATCATTTCCTGTCACACCGCTGCTAACACTTTCAAAGACAGCTAACTAAATACAGTGCATGGTAATTTATTATCCCACTCCTCAGCTTTTCTGATCTGGTTAGTACATTCTCTCAGGACTCAAAGGGTGACAAAATAAATCAGAAACAGAAGCCCAAACTGTCAGGGAATTCATCAAAATTTAATTTCAGGCAACCTGAATTGATAAAGAATATTGTTCTGAGGATCATTTCTCTAGGGAAGACTTAAGGGAAATGAACAGCTTGGTTAGATTTATTTATCACTAAATCTTACATAATTAACTAAGAAGATTTAAGTCAAAGATTACAGTGAAAGTGGTTTTCTGAAGATTGTGACACAAAGTTGAAAAACCAGAGAGAAATTCAAAAGTATCACAGGGAGCTGGAATATTATTCAGGAACTTTTATCACATTTATCCAGTGCCAGGTTCTAGAACACAGAAAAAATCCAAAGCACAAAGAAAAAGGATCAGTTAATATTTCTAAGACAGATCATACAAGAATATGGTTATTTTCTTAAATTCTAACTCAGAGAAAGAGAAATGTGACACAAAGGTAAGAACTGCCAACTTTCTCACCTTCGTAACCCCTGGAACACAGGTCATCTGTGGTTCCATAGATCTTCCACCGGCTCCATAAGCCAGATCCCTTGTACAACATAATATTCTTTTCTTGTTTATTGCCAAAATTAAAATATAGATCTTCACCCTTGATCCCAAAAAGTGTATCGTTTTTGCACTCCCATTTCTGAATTTCACTTTTGGAGTTGCAGGGATAAAGGGTGACTGGAACCCAATCAGTTTTTGATGGCACTCCCAAGCATAATTTAAAAGCAACACTCATGACCTGGGATGGGGACACCCATCGGAATTTCTGTGACTCGGTGTCCTGCTTGCAAGGGGCAGTTTGGACTGCATTGGGGCTGACAGCTTCTACACAGCGATTGTGATCTTCATTATAGATTAAAAATTGTCTCGTATCTGTTAAAAAGAAGAAAGAAAACATTCGTAAGTGTGGTCACATAACAAGGATAAGGGGTTAGGTCAAAAGTTTCCTACCTTTCCATTTCCCCAGACTTATGTTATGGTTTATGTTTATGTCTGAATGTCCCCCCAAAGCCTCCTGCAGTCACAGGATGGGCTTCTAGAGTTTGTGAATGATTCATGGTCCAATGCTGGGTATGAGTGCTACATCTGCCCTGGAGCAGGTAGTTTTCATACAATATAAGGGAGGGAAAGAGCCTTGTTCTCGGTCACTCCTCTCTTGTGCTCTTCCTGCTTTTGCTGTTTTCCACCACCATGAACTGTTGCCCTCTGCCATGTGCCACACTGCCTTGGAGCCAGCCACATAAGGACTGAAACCTCCACAAACTGTGAGCTAAATAAACCTTTCCTTCCTTAATTTGGGGTGTTGGATATTTTGTTTCAGCAACGAGAGAAAAATAACTGAGACAACTTATAACTACAGGAAAAAAGGGAGGGGTATCCAGGCCCTGGGCTGGCTCATTTTCTTCTGGGAATCCCCAAGGCTGGAAGGTGGGGCTGAACCTCTGGATCTGCCAGAGTTAGCACAGTGGCCGCTGGCAACCAGCTGGAACTCCTGGAGATAATGAAGAGCCTTAGGAAAAGACCCACCTCACATGCAGTGAACTGCACACAAAAGGAAGATAACAGAAGGGAAGAATATGAATCTGAGAAATGAAACTGTGGGTGACTGAAAACAAAAAGCTGTAAAGTTAAATACATGAATTTTCCAGCATAAGATTTTGAAGTATGACATATCTGAAACCTTTTTGAGACAGAAAGATGAAACCTACATATAATTATTCTACTGATTGCCCTAGGGGCTTGTAACTTTCTTAAATTAAAAAATATATACATTTTTACTTTAGATAACTTTATCTTTATTTTATGCCCTGCAAGTTTTTGAAATACATTCTAGGTAGCCCAGGTCAGGCCTGCTTGACAAGTTGTTGTGTGTTGTTTTACTTTTCTCTTCCAACAATGAATAACTGAAAGATTTGTGGAAAAGGAACTCTTCCACATTGTTCGTAGGAATGTAAACTAGCACAACCACTATGGAAATGAGGGGGGAGAGTCCTCAAAAAACTGAAAATCGAAGTTCCATTTGACCCAACTGCCCCCTGCAAGGTGTCTTGCCAAAAGAGTTAACATCATTTTATTACATGGACACATGAATACCCATGTTTTAATAGCTAGATCTTGGAAATAGCATATATGTCCATCAGCAGATGAATGAACTTGGGAAATGGTATTTATACATGGAGCACTACTCTGCCATAAAGAAAGATAAATTTGAGGCATTGATAGGTAAATGGATGCAACTTGACACATCCTGTCAAGTGACATAAGTGGGACACACAAGCTTAAACATTATACTCTCTTATATGAGCAATAAAGAGCAAACTGGAAGGCAGACAGACAGGAAGGAGGGAGAGGTTCCAGTACTTCCCCCAATTACATATTCCCTTGCTTCAAAACTGTCTTAATATATATACTAATTTGTTTCATTTATACTACTAGTTCATCTTTGTTCACTGAAAAGAAAGTTGTGCTATTATCTGGTTTTTGTCTTTCTTGTAAGAATCTTTTGAGTCTGCCTTATACTCTGAGTAACTACTTTGAAGATAATACACACTGTATTATTATTCTCTTATCCTTTTGTAATGAAATTTTATTTTTATTTTTCATAAAATAGAAAAAGACTTAGTATCTAAAAATGTCTATAATAGTATGTTAACTTTCATTTAATTGGCAAGCCCAATCTCAACTTCATAGAGCAAAAGGATATAAAAATGCATTGAAGGGCTGGGGATATAGCTCAGTGGAATAAGCACCAGCCTAGCAAGCACAGGGTCCTGAGTTCGATCCCCAGTACCGCCAAAAAAAAAAAAAAAGCATTGAATAATTAGTTGTGAAGTTTTCAATAAAGGACAAATAAATATAAGTTTTATATCACTGGAGACACTTAGAAGAACAATTTTTAAAATAACAATTTGTATGCTTGTAACTTGGAACTAGTGACTTATTAGAATGCACACCTGCCAACTGGCAACATGAGATTTCCTCTCAAAAAGGAAAAGAAAAAAGGACCCAGCAAGCATATTTTTTTCTTTAAATCAAAATTGAATTCATGTCAACATTTTTCTTTCTTTGACCACTTTTTAAAGAATACACAAATAGAAACCAGGGATATAGCTCAGTGGTATGGCACCTGCCTGGCAAGCACAAGGTCCTCAGTTCAATTTCCAGTGCCAAAAAAAAAAAAAAAAGAAAGAAAGAAAAGAATACACAAATGAAATGATTGATTTCTTTTAATTTTACAACATGCATACAAATTATACACTTCTGAAGTTTTCCTAAATTATTTTTACTTACTTTGCATGGTTTTGTTTTTTGGTTTTTGGTTTTTCAAGACAGGGTCTCATATTCTGGGCTGGTCTCAAACTCACAGCAATCTTCCTGCCTCAGCCTCCCATGTGCTAGGATTACAGATATACACTACCACTCACAGCCTGCATATGTCTTTCAAACGAGTTGGTAGCACTTATAGATTTTGAGGGTCAGAATAAATCTATTTTTAACCAAATCATTCCAGTGAAATAAAACCAAGAATAGTGTCACAAGGAAGGTCCTCCCATGTTGACAGTTTTTTCCTGAGCTGGGATCTGTTTGCTGTTCTCAGCAATGCAGTGAGGTCCCTACCACCTAGACTCTGAGCTCAGCTCTAGGGCTTGGACCTAAAGCTTACAATGACTCATGGCCAGAAGAGATCATTTTCTCCCAGCATTTGCCCCACTGTCTCCCTCTGGCTACATTTCTGGAGACCTCTGCCTTTTGGCTACCTGGGTCCCTAAGTCTGTGCTACATTGAACGGCTGCCTGGCTGCCTCAGCTGTTACTCATGCGTGCACACTTGATCTCTTGGAACTGAGACACAATAAAGCCTGGATCCAGAACACCTGCTTCTGTTGGCGTCGCCGGGGTTGACATCTGTCATCCGAACATGCCATACCTGACTGAGTCCCCTGTCTAGCTGGACTCTGCCTTGCTTGACCTCATTTGCTTGCTGCCTGGGCCCATGTGTGACTAAATGAGGAACTTTCTGCCTTAGCAATAAAATTAAAATTTCAACAGTAGAGTGCTTGGCTCATAATAAACACAGGAGATGGAAAAATTTTTTACGTTTTTTTTTTAAACTAGGGTCATTTACGACATACAAATGTAAATTGAGACTCCTCTAAAAAAGTAATAAGTTCTGAAAATTCTGTCCTTTAATTCGTTTTGGCTGTGCTACTTGCTGGTTTCGCTTCTGGACTTCTCTTCCACTTTTCAGGTAGCTTTTCTCAGTAACATCTCACTGTCAATAGTAAATATATCTTTCCTTTCACAGTTCAGCTGTGTCAATTATAGTGTTTAGTGAACACTGTGTGTGTGTGTGTGTGTGTGTGTGTGTGTGTGTGTGTGTTGCCCTATACTACTGAACTCTACCCACAGTCTTTTTTTTTTTTTTTTTAACAGGATCTCATTAAATTGCCCAGGCTGGGCCAATTTGTAATCCTCTTGCCTCGGCCTCCCAAAATTCTGGGATTAAAGCAGACATGCACATACTGACTGACCAACTGAGTGATAATCAGGCATCTAACGTAAGGTGCAGTAAAGTCTATGCATGAATAGTGTTGCTTCCTTAAAGGGTTTGCACTTATAGGACTTTTTTTTTACATGTCTAATTTACATCTGTAGTTCTCTATGGTACTGTAGTTCTCTAAGGTATATACACCCAGATGTGTATACCAAAAACATGAGTGTCACCCTGGATTTTTAGTTTTCCCATACTTTCCAGGATAATAGCAAAATCTCTTGGTGCTACCCAAAAATATACTACAGTGGTTAATTTTATGAGTCAATTTGCCAGGGTTATGGTGACCAGCTTTGCTTAAGATGAGAAATTCACTTAAATCAATAGAATTTGAGGAAATCAGATAACCCTCTACCATGTGGGTAGGCCTGATCCAATTAGTCAACAACCTTAAGAAAAAACTGAGAAGAGGGAATCCGTCTAAGGTGAGGGACTTCTGCCTCTAAACTGCCTTTAGTATGGATTTTAAATGTTTCCCAAAGGCCCAGCTTGTCCACAGCATGCTGCTCTGGGGACATGGTAGATCCTCCAGGAAATAGGGCCTTTCAGGAAGTCCTTGGATCACTGGGCATGTGCTCTCTGAGAGGACGGTGGGATTCCAGTCCTTTCCTCTCTTTTTTTGCTTCCTGGTTGTGAGGTGAATGGTTTTGCTCTGCCACACATTTCCACCACGATGTGCTACCTGGCTGTGAACTGCCCAAAGCAACCGCTCTAACCAGTCACAGGCTGGCTGAGCCAAAATAAAACCTTTCCCTTTATAAGTCATCTCAAGTGCTTCCTTATAGTGACAGGAAGCTCACTTATGCAGACCTTAACTGTAACAGCAACTGTTTCCTGTCCACCCTCGACCTCGACTCACTGATCTCCACAGTAGTGTGAGCCAATTCTTTAACTTTCCACACACACACACACACACACACACACACACACACATTCTATTTCTCTGCAGAGCCCTGTCTAATACATATGTCCTATTCCATTCTTTTATCTTCATGCACCAACCTATACCGAACCAGCCTGGTCTGGCTCTGCTCCTGAGCTCCTTGAAATGCCATCATCAAGGAAGATGACATCTGTCTTTCAGTTTCCTTCCAGGACCTGGGCCCGATTTATCACCAACTCCACACTGCAAAACCTACCCCATGTGATGGGGTTTGCATCCCCGAACCACAGCTCGGTGTGATTTCTGTTTTCATGATTCCTTTACTGGATTGCCTGAAATGTGTAGTGCATTGTGGCTGAATGCTTACTCAACAATCCGCTCATTTTCCTCCTCTGCTACCTTGGGTCTTGGGTTGGAAGATTTTGTGCCTAACTAAGTTCATTCTTCGACAGTAAAAACTTTCCTCAGAGGTCTTTACCAACACACACAGGGAAAAAATATCCTGCATCCCCAGGGCAGCCCACACGCCATGTTTCAGTCAGCCCACTAGACTACCTTTCTGCTCCTGAGACCCGCCAGGCTCCTGCCCACATTAGCAACTTCACATGTTGAGTTCCCTTTTCTGGGCCTGCTAAGACCCCAGGTCGGGTGTCAATCCCTTCCCAAGCTAGCCACAGTGTGTTTACTTGTCTGTCTTGCCCGCATCCCACTACTACAGGGGGAACTGCACGAGGAAAATAAGCTCCATCATTCCGACTGAACACAGCAGTTTCACTTTGGGAAGCATGAAGTAGTCTCGCAACAAATTAGTTGAATAAATGAAAGAATGCTTACTTAATGTGAAGCATCTGGACAAATCATTCAGATAAATTATTTCAATAATTCTAGGCATATTTACAATTAGTCTTTTTCCCTAAAAGCTTATTTTTTCCCCAAGGACAATTTATAAACACTTATACTTACAAGAGCACTTGGAAATGAAAAGTTTTCAACACACACTTATCTAGTCTTGTTTCCTCAACTTATCTCTCGAAGTTAGGAAGCAGAAGTTCGATACTGCCTTTGTCAGACAATACAAGGAAATGTAACATTATTACATTATGGTGATGTATTTGGGCATGATTCATGTCCCCAACCTGTCAGCGAGTGGGTCCGCATTTATCACTGTCGCTGTGAAATGCATTTGAGTTGGATGTCATACTTCCTCCTTGCAAGGGCTTTTCATCCTGACCCAAAGGCAACTTGGAATATTGCTATTCCGTGTCACCACTGTGATGTCATATCTTTATAAACATTCTAATTTTTATTTATACTAATTATGTTTTTATAATAAAAATATGACAAAGCTGAGCAAATAGAGGGCCGCATTCCTATGTTTGCCTTCTCACTTATAAGATCCTAGCTTATTTTGATACTTACACATCAGAACTTTATTACTTGAAGATATTCTCCCTCTATCTAAAGTCTGTCTTTCTAATCTCACATTGACTTTTTGACGCATACTTGGCAAGCATCTCCTGTGTGCCAGGCACCGTGCTAGTGACAAAACCAGTAAAACCAGTGAAACAGGTTGTCTGATCACACCAGGTTCATACTCTGGTTATTTCAAGAGCCAAAATTAAGGTAAAATATTCTTAGGAATGGATGGATACATCTCAATCAATATCTCAAGTTAAAAGCTTCAGTTAACTGAAGCTCAAACATCCAATACCAGCAGCATGAATTGTAAGTACAGTTTGTCATTTTTAAATTATTCTGCAGAATTAAATAAGCAAAGACACTTCCAAACCTGCCAGGAAAGGAACTTAGGTTTTACGAGGCAAGTCCTGAGGGATGTAAGATGATATTCTATATTTTCTGTTACTCTTTTAGTCTTTCTCCACTATCAACAAATAAAATGTTGACATGAAAAGGATAAAAGAAAATAGCTGGTGGAAGAGGAAGACGCTGAGGTAGCAGAAGATCATCAAGCACACCCCAGAGGGAAGGAGCACCCGAGCACGTCTGATTCCTTTCTGGCTTTGCCATCCCGGTGCATCTTGGCCCCACTGCCAAATTCCACAGCATATCTTTTGGCCTGGGCACTTTTTCTGACCCTCAGAGAGACCCCAGCTCCACGGCTGCACACAGAGCAGTCTAGACAGGTCAGAGAATCAATGGCCCCAGGATTAGCCCTTCTCCAGCGATGGGCACGCCCAGGGCCTTGCCCCTCGGGTGGGATGACTCCGAGACTGAGAGATCACTCCTCACTATCACCCACAGCTCCCCTGCAAATCCTAGCTCCTCCTGCCCGCTGTGCTCACACTTTCCCTCCCTGTCTCAGTTCCCCATTGCCTGCCGGTACTTCCTGGGCTCACCCTGCGCTCAAACCGAAGCACAGCTGTCAGATGCCAACTCCGGGAAGAGCACAAACAACAACACACGGTGTGTCCACGAGACTTGGGAAGCAACTGCAAAACCAGGCGTGGTGGCAGATTCCTGTAACTGCAGCACCATAGGAGGCTGAGGCAAGAGGATCTCAGGTGTGTATGCCAGCCTGGGCAACTTAGTGAGATCGTGTCTCAAAATAAAAAAGATCTGGACATGTAGATCAGTGTGAAACCCCTAGGTTCAATCTCCGGTATTGCCAAAATAATAACAATAGTAATAATAACATGAACAACAATAAGCAAGTCCTACAATGTTCCCCCCCCAAAGAAAACTGAAATCCAGTGAAAATTATTCATGAAGTACTTAGTGTATGTGAAGAGCTATGCTTGATGCTAGGGGAAGATGAAGACTCATCGGGATGGGGCTTAGTCATATTGATCAAAAAGTAAAGGAAAAATTAAGAATTATTTTGTTTCTCGCTTTGATCATTCATTCATTCATTCATTCATTCAGTATTCAGAATACCTACCGATTTTGTCACTACAGCTGACCAATGGGGGAGGCGCAAACATGAATGGATTTTCTTGTTTTTGTTTTTTCATTTCCGGGGATTGAACTGAGACTTCTGCACTGAGGCAAATCCCCAACCCTTTTTAAATTGCTTTTTCTTTTAATTTTGAGATGGGCACTTACTAAGTCACCAAGTTGCCCAGGCTGGGCTCCATCTTGCACTCCTCCTGACTCAGCCTCCCAGATTTCTAAAATCACAAGCCTTTGCCACCACACTTAGTTGTGAAGTGAATCCTGAGCTCAAGGGGACGACAAAAAAAATGCATGAAATTCCCATGATATTCCATCGACATCTCTAAAAAGTATGAATTTCTAACTCATCACTCACCCTCCCTGCACTGGCTTCTCTATCAGCACCTGCAGAAAGCCAGCTCCACCCAACGTGGGGCCAGAAAACACACCTACAGGGTTTTCAGAAGTTGTGTCCACACCCGGTCTCTGCACCCACACACAGGCAGGCCAATGAACTCATTCCTCCTGGAGGGAGAGCTTCACTGTTTGGTCCCCAGTGAACCGGATTCAAGCACTTCCTTGCTGTGTGAGCTTCACTGGCTGTTGCCACTTCTCTATGTTTCGATGTTCCCACTGGTGAAGTAAAGGGGAGGTAACAGGACCCACACACTGAGGTAAGAATTAAATGAGATAATTTAAATAAAGGCCTTAGAGCAGTTCCTGATGTGGAAATTGCTGAATACATGTGTGTTGTTATTATCTGTCGTTATTAACTGGGGAAACTGGTCTCGGATGCTGTGTGAAATGGTTCAGAGCAGGTGGGAATTAGAGCAGAGAGAGAACTGATTCAGCCACCTAGGAAGAGTCACAGAAGGCCAGAGGGACACAGGAGGCAGAGACCCGAGTTTCCAGCCTCAGGGGCAGTTAGCATCAAAGGGAGAGCAATGCTTTTGGGGATTGGCAAAGTTGCAATCAAACTCTGGCTCCACCATTTATGCATTGTGTGGCCTTGAGCTAACCGTTCCAGCCTCAGTTTCCTCATCTGCAAAATGCGGAGAGTCATGTTCTTTGACGGACTCACTGTGAACTTTTAAACGGATTCATATAAAGCCCCGGAGGGTCATTTTCATGCAGTAAATACTGAATCAGCACTCCCTCATCTCTCTCTTGAAATAAAAAATCTCCAAACTGTGATATAAACGAGGAACCTAAGTCCCTCCTTTTGCATACTGTTCTGAACCACATTGTCCTATTTCCTGACCAACACACCCCAGCTGCTAAACTGTATCTACTTGTTAGCCTGAGTCAGGAAACAAGGGCCACTGAAACGATAGATACAGGGACTCACCGGGTTCTCGGTGCATCCCGGGGAGGAAGAGCAGCGGGAATGAGGAAGAGAGAATCAAGAAACAAGAGCTAGGTCAGGTGAGGGTCCTCCCTCTCCATCCCGAGGAGACAAAGTGCCCAAGAACGGTAGGGTGTTTATTTATACCCCTAAGAGGCTGATAGTCATTTCAGCCTCTCCACTCAGCAATCAGTTTACGAGCTTCAGTGGCTTGTCTCCATGCTTCGAGGAGCTCCGTGTTCTCGGGCTGGCTTCGTCCCGCACATGTAATTACTTTCCAGCTTCAGCCGCTCCCAACAGATAGACACCTCTCAGAAGTACAAATGGCCAATTAATTCATGAAGAAATGTTCAGCATCACTGGCCATTAGAGAAACGCAAGTTAAAACAACACTGAGATTCTGCCTCAGCCCTGGAAGCACGGGCACCACCAAGAAATCAAATAATAATGAATGCTGAGGCTTCAGGGAAAAGCAACCCTTCCCCACTGTTCATGGGAGTGTCAACTAGCACAGCCACTATGGAAATCAGCAGGGAAATACCTCAAAAAACTGAACTTAAAAATTCCATTTGACCCAGGTATTTTTTTAGGTATCTTCCCAAAGGAATTGGAGACAGCACACTACAGTGAGCCATGCACACCTATGTTTATGGCAGCATAATTCATAATAGCTAAATCTTTAGAAGAAGTCTATATGTCCATCAGCAGATGATGAATAAGGAAAATGTGATATTTACATACAGTGGAGTACTACTCTGCCATGAAGAAGGATGAACTTCAGTCATTTGTAGGGAAACAGAGGCACCTTGAGACCATAATATTAAGCAAAATAAATCAGCCATGTGAGCTGAAATATCACATTATTTAAGAGAGGAAAAAGGGAATATAGAGATAGATGGATGGATGGATAGCTGGGATAATTGTACTGCTGACGTCTAATGGTTTACTGAAAGGAACAGTTAATGCTTAAATTTTTTCTGAACAACTAATTTGAAGACAACCATGTGCAATATAACAACCACTGTTGAATTCCTACCATCCTGTTTAGTGAAGCTCTGTATTGTTTCTAATTTTTTTTCATTACTTGTTATTCTCTTTCATGGTTTGACCAATCTTGCATTCTTACATCTGGTAATCTGAGCAACTATAACAGCCATTGTTAAGTCCTATCATCTTGTTTTGAAATCCTGTATTTCTTTTATTGTCTTTGTGTCGGGTTTTCTTTTCTTTGTCGTTTTATTGTTATGTTGGTATTTTTTTTAACTCTGTTTGAAATTTAAAAAAGAAACCCAAAATATAAAGAGCAAAATAAAGTAAGAAGCGAGGAGACCGATTTTTTGCAAAAGGGAGGGGGGCCGGGGATGGGGGAGGGGAGGGGGAGGGTGAAAACGGAAGTGAGACATAAGTACGGGGACCGCCTCCCCATGCTGTGTGTAACTGCTGCATACTGCAAACACGGAATAGCAAAAAGGAGGAGGGAAAGCTGAGGGGAAGGTGGAGGAGAGGAGAGGAAAGCGTGGTCGAGAGTTAGCTCTGGTCCTTGCCGCAAGAACCCTCTGGAACCCACTCTCCTTTCAGCCCTCGGGTTCCCCTCTAGCGAAAAGTAGGAAGTGGTTCCCCCACAGAGGCCTTGGGCAGAGCTGGGGGTCCCTGAGGTCTGTGTTTCTGCTGCAGTTACTTATGCTCCGTGCTTGTCCCTCAAACTCCAAACTGCACTTAATCGCCACAACTCCACCCTCTCCCTCCACTGCGGTGTGCAGATGTGAGCACAGACTTCCAACTACAAGCGCTGAGCAAGCCGTGACGTGGAGTCGGAAAACAAACAAAACAGAAGCTAGGGGCTCGTATTTTCCGCTCCCACTTAATCAGGATTCTGTGAAAAATAAATACATTTAAGAATTAATACCGTTAAGACTTGTTTCTACTGAAATACATGTTTTCAAGAGTGATGCTGACTTTCAGTACCGTTGTGTCAGAACATTAATAAAACTCTCTTCCTCAGCATTTAGATGAGGAAAATGAAACAGGAAGAACAAGAACGTCAGAATTACATGAGGCTTTCTTTGCACATAACAGCATGAGAATCACAATGTGGTGGCTTCCCGCCCGCTCTGAGCCCCTGACCCAGCCCAGCAAGGCCAGCCTGATTCTTACTCAGCCAGTCTTAAATTACAGCAACAAATCCAAGCATAGTTGGAAAAGGAAGAGTTGAAACTGCCGTCCCGGGTCCACCTCTGCCCGCTAAAGCAGTGCCCATGAGCCGCACAAGGGTCGCAGCAAAATCTGGCTTCCTGGGTCCCTCTTGCTTGAAGGGTTCACAGCGTCTCTGGTTTTACAACTAGCCCTTGCTCAGGGCTCCTCCCGGCCCCACTTTGAGCTGCAGCCTGAGAGCTCGAAAAGAGACCCTGGCCCTTCCCCTGTTGTTCCGTGGCCCATGGCACCGGCTCATGCGAGCTGGTCAGTGGCATTTCGTCCCAACTCTGCGTTTCAAGGCATTGTTGTATCAGTAGCTTCTCATCTGCCGCGGTGGGACTATGTCATCATGGATATCAGTAAACACCACAAATCAAATCAGTGCCTTTTTTTTTGTCCTTCTGCAAACAGCTTTCTCAGTTTTACCAGCATGCTACTGCCCACAAACCAAATCCTCTCACTTCCAAACTAAATGTCTCTGTTGTCGTCCCACCTTAGGCGTCCACCTCTATCACGGCTTTACTGCAGCCGTAAGGTGCCGATGTTGGCAGTGAGAGCGAAGGAACAGCAGGGCGGGAAGGGCGAGTGGCTCCCCTGTGAGCTGGCCTCCCAGGCATACTGGTGCACATACGCTCATGACGCCCACCCTGCTGGATGCCTACTTGTGCTGCCCCCACGGGATGGAAGAGAAGGTTCTGGACTGACCGGAAGTAAGAAGACCTTCCTATGTGTTTTCTTGGTAGGCAGGAAGCCAGGGGCCTGGGGATTCACCTGTGCATTGCTGTATTAACGCGAAGCAGCTATTCCACCCGCTTTGCCAGATCCCTCTCCTCATGTGCTACCTAAGAAAAGGTGAACTGAAAATCATGGGCTCTGGGGCAAAACAAACATTTTGGAAGGGGCCCTTTGTCCTTTTAGGGTTATTTTTTCCCTTTTGATTCTCCAAGTAAACAGTTCTTCAATACCTCCCTCTCTCCCCCAGTAGCTCCTCCCAGGAAGAAGAAAACATTGGTCAGGGTGAAGCATTCTGCTGTCTCAAGGCACAAAAATTCCTAAGAACATTGAAAAACACTTCTTCCTCAAAAGCACTGAAGCCAGTTTTTTAAAAAACTGAGGGTTATATCTGTGCTGCCCGAGGTGGGGGCCAGGGGCCCTGCGGGACTATTGTCAGTGTAGAATGATACTGATTTGGACTGTGAACATGCTGTACGTATACAATTCACATCCGATTTTTGTCTTGGTTTTTTTGAGACAAGGTCTTGTGATGTAACTCAAGCTATCCTCAAACTTGCAACCCTCCTGCTTCAGCTTCCCCAGTGCTAGGAGAAGAGTTAATTTTTAAATGTGAATGTGAAAATATCCCAGTAATTTTTATATTAGTTAAACATTGATCATATTTTGGCCCTATTGAACTAAATTAAAAAAGTATAATAAAATCAATTTCACCTGTTTCTTTAGTTTGTTTGTTTTTTTCTTTAATGTAGCTACATTATACAGCTGTTCCTGCTGGACTGGAAAAGGTTATAGAGTCCAGGTCTTAAATTATTCATCCAGCATCTGTCTGAAGCCCTCATGACAGGGAACCTAGTACTCCTCAACAGACTGCTCTCTGTGAGACAACACAACCCTTAGATTTTCTCAAGTCTGAATTTTCACCTTTGGGGCTTGGAGAATATTTTAATTCTCTTGCACAAGACAGAAATATGGGAAAAGATGGAGACAGGGCCTCACCTATAGCACACACCTTTCAAGTCCAAGTTCCAGAGATACTTCTCCAGCACCCACCATCAACTGAGAAAGCTGCTTTATAGCCCAGACTCTCTGGACCCCAGGAATCTCTCTTCAGCATGATTTCTTGAGAAAATTCACCTTCAGTCCTTAACATTCTACTCTTACTGGAAAGTTAATGACTGTTACGGAGGGGATGAAACCACTTCTTTCAACAGCTAATGCTTACCAAGCACTTACTGCGGGTCACACTCCTAAACAGACGTCTGTAACTTGCCAACACTGCAACTCATGGGGCAGGAAATATTATTCTCCCCACTTTATAGACACAAACACTAGGGTACAAAACCTAAGTCACCATTCAGGGTCACAGAGCTAGCAAGTGGCAGAGGCAGGATACCAACCATGCTGTCATTGCTCATAATCTGATAATCACTACTCTTAATGCTTATTAGGATTGAGTCTTTTCCGTTGTCCAACACTCTCTGCAGGGAGCTTCCTGGTCACGGTCACAGCGGGACTCTCAGTAGGGCCCCTGGGACAAACTCTGTTCCAGATTCCTTGATTGGTGGAAGTAAAGAGGGATGAGGAACAACCACAAAGCACCAAAGCTGAAATCCCTCATAAATCATCTCAAAAATAGAAATGAGAATAAAAATTCTCCCCGGCACTCTTTCTGCAGCTTATGCAGGTTGAGTCTAGGAAACAGAAACACTCCATGGCGTCTTTGAGACTTTGTAAAGCTCCAAATCTGCTCCTAACTTCTTCTGACAAAGTGCAATTAAAAACTGAAAACATCTGCCAGTGAGACAGTTTAACCAATTTAGAAAAGGATGAGCTTCCCAGCCTTAAAGAATGTAAATGATTAAAAATGGTTCCCAGGGCAAAAAATGAGTGTGGGCATCTCCGGGAATCCCGGGGCGGGGGGCTGATTCTGCCCTTGGATGGGGAGAAGGGATCTTGCTCCTCCCCTCAACCAGGGACTCTCAGAAAGTAGTTGTTGGAGTTAGATGGAAATAGGGTGAGTTGCAAACCACAGAGCAGGAAATCCCTGCACCAGCAGAGGAGAGGAGAGAGAGCGCTGTGGGACGCGGCGCTCCTTCAGGCAGGACCTCCCACGTGGGAAGCCGCTGCACAGCCGGGCTTGTAAACCTGGAGGCCCAGTGCAGGATGGGATTGCACCTGTGCGCAGGTGTTGCGAGGGAAGCGTGGTCTCCTCTCAGAGGTGCATGCAGCACTCAGCGTTAACCCCAAAGGGGAACGTGTGCCCCACCAGCCCCCACGTCATCGTGGCAAAGTCCCCACCTCACAGCTGACTTACCCAGGAGCTGCACAGCGACAGGAATGACAGAGACAAAACCCAGGAGTAGGGACAGCCTCATGGCCCAGAGTTTATCCTTTTCTCCCACAGATGGAAAGGAGAACGTGAAAAGGAAACACACTGGGCCTCTGACAGTCCCCCCAGCCTGGCCTGGGTCCTCACGGTGAAAAGGAGGCCAGAGGAAGCTGTCCCTTTTAAAGGGCTCCTGAATTTAGGAAAACCCTCCAGTAAGGAGATATCCTGTCACATGAGGGTGGTTAGAAAAACAGGAATTCGAAGTTACAACTTTGCTTCGTAAGCTAACTTCTGAGAAAGGCGGGCACGGGTGGGGGGAAGAGGAGAACGAGCAGCACATGTGTGGGAGAGGGGTGATGACAGGGAGGGGTGACAACAGGGAGAAGGGCGCAGCTGGCCCGGCCTGCCGGGAAATGATTGGGCCAGGACCTCACTGCTGCCGACCGGGCTGCTGAGTGGAGGAGCAGGCTCCTATAGGAAGCTGGGAGTCAGGGGTCTCTACGCAGACACCCCCACTCTAAATAGAAACAGTAGGCACTAAAAGGGACAATTTTCATGGGGAACACATACTGAAGAGGGGCAACTGATCTCATTCTCTGTATGCAGTGCTTGGAATCCCCCCTCCCCTCTTTTCTTACCTGGAAAATTTCCAAAGACACAGTTTAAATAGTTTTGCTCCTCTACCAAGAAGAAAAGTGAAAAGGAACTAAATCTATAAATGGAATGACAGGGGAAGCCAAGAGGGAGAGCGTTCTAGAAGCCTTTATCTGGCAAGCCCAAGCAAATAGTGGCAAAGGATTGGCCAAGAAAGTGTTGCTGCGGGGGCCCTACCATAGTGGTTGTCCTCAACTTGGAAAGGTCCTCCAGCAAGAAGGAAAACTAGTTTTCAGGTCAGAAGATGTCTACTGATGTTATGAGTAGAGAGAATCTTTGTTTAAATAAAATAAGTTAACAGATCTCTCGTGAAGCACAATATCAACTCCCCAACATCATTTTTGTTATTTTCTTCAGAAATATGAATTAAGAACATCTTGAACTAGATACTCATGATTAGATAGCTGACCCATAAGTTGAGTGTGGGAAATGTTTACTAATCAAAAAAAAAAAAAAAAGCTACTGAGAACATTGTATTCTTTGAAGTTTTAAATGAATGTTTTATCTTCAAATGGTAAGAAAGCGCCAAAGATATTCCATCTTTGTGATAAAGTTGCAAGCTTTAGTTCCTAAAAAATTGTGATACGGTTCTCTCACTGATTCTTTTTCACATCCTAATTTTAAGATTATTATGTCAGGAAGAGAAAAGATGGCAAAACGTAGGACAGAGGGTTAGTGTTTTTTTTTTTCACTAAGCCAATGCTTGACTGACCAAAAATTATTTGCTTGGAAAAGAGAATAGATGAAGCAAAAATGTTTCAAACATTGTTTTACTGATATTTTTTAGCATAACATAAATTTCTATATATTTGAAAACAAAGCAATACACTTCTAAAATAAACAATGATGAAAAACAGAACATGAGCTAAGACCAATACAGAGTAGTCCATGTTCTACAACTACTGCAGGGCTGAGAGGTAGGTTTCGAATCTTCCTGACAGATGTATGATAACAACATTAAAAGATCCAGCACTATGCATGGTGGTATGCCTCCAACCTCTCAAGATCCTGGGAAGCTGAGGAAAGAAGATGGCTTGAGTCCAGTTGAAGGTCTGATGAGCCGAATAGCAAGGCCATATCTCAATAAACATTTTATTTTCAACATTGAGAGAGACCACTATAAAGCAGCCCTGAGCAGGACTTAAATCAACCGATTGACTTTCCATGTTTACTTGTGAGTCTGTCCAAGGTGTAGGTTCCTTGTCTGGAGATGGGCAGTGGACTCATAGTAAGTGAACCTGTTTTACTGATTTAGAATGAAAAACTTTAATGAATCATTTGCAGTTTTTAAAAGTCACATTAAAAATGTTGAGTCATATTTCCTTGAGAGTTTTGCCTAAGTTGGATTTATATGATTTCAAAAGGAAATGCAATTTAATTGAATCACTTCTACAGCCATACTCAGATTATTTTTAACTACACAAGTGTGTCACATTACACTTATGTAGGAATTAAAAATCAGAATCAGGAGTAAAGTCTGTGGTTTTGAAGCAACATGAAGCCAACTCTTCCATATGATATTTATCTGCATGACCTTCACCATATAGAAACAAAGATTTACTAGGCTAGAAGAGGTCACCAAGGCAAATATGAAACCCAGCTCTTGGGGAAGCAAGATCTCAGATCACAGTGAGGTAAGAAGTTCCAAGAATCCATCCTTCCATCTAAACAACTGTTGAACTGGCAGGAACTCTCTGAAATAACTATTTTGGAATTTATTTTAGAACCTAACCAAAAACTTGGACCAAGGAGACAAAAAACAAAACAAAACAAAAAAACACAACCTTACACTGGCAACTACAGAACATTCCTGAAACAAATGTCTAAATAAGTGGAAAGCTATGCCAGATTCATGGATTGGAAGGCCTAATATTGTTAAGAGGGTGATATTACTCGAAACAATTTACAGATATATGCAATCCTTGTCAAAATCCTAATTTTTTTGCAGAAATAGAAAAACCCACTCTAAAATTCACATTGAATATCACAGTATTTCACATAACCAGATCAGTCCTGAAAAACAGTTGGGAGATCATACTTTCTGATTTCAAAACTTATAATATAGTAATCTAAATAGTGTAATATTAGCCTGATGACATGTAGGCCAGTGGAATAAATAGAGAGCCTAGAAATAAATCCTAATACATATGTCCAGCTGAGTTCTGACAAAGTGCTAAGATCACGTAACTAGGAAAACACAGTATTTTTGTTTTCTTCGGTGTTTATGGTAGGGAGTTTGGTTTTCTTTTTCAGTACTAAGAATTGAACCCAAGTCCTTTGCAATGAGCTACATCCCTAGACCTTTTTAATTTTCTTTTTCTCTTTTATATATTTTGAGACAAGACCTTGCTACATCACTATGCTGCCCACACTGGGCTCAAACTTTAAAGCCTCCTGCCTCAGCCTCTCAGAGTTCTGAGATTACAGGTACAAGCCATCACACCTGTGCAAGAACAATGTTTTTAACAAATGATGCTGGGGAAATTGTACAACTACATGCAAAAGAACAAAGCTGAATTCTTATAACATACAAAAATTAACCTAAAATGAATCAAATATTTAAGATTTATAAAATTCTTAGAAGGAGACACCAGGAAAACTTTCATGATATTGGGCTCAACAATTTCTTAGATATGATGTAAAAATAATAAGCAACAAGAAAAATAGATAACTTTATCAAACTCAAAAACTTTTACTTATTAAAGGATACTATAAAGGAGTGAAAAAATTACTCATAGAATATAAGAAAATATTTTTAATCACACATATGATAAAGGATTAGTATTCATAATATATAAAGAACTACAACTTAATTTAAAAATGAGTGATGAGCTGAAAGACATTTCTCTAACAAAGATCTACAAATGACCGACAAACACTTGTGAAACATTATGAGCTATTAGGAAAATAAAAATCAAAATTACAGTAAGAGACCATTTCACATCTAAAAGTATGTCTTTTATCAAAACCAGTCAAATATACTAAGTATTGGTGGGGATGTAGAGAAAGGAGATACTTGGGCATTGAGAATGTTGTGTGATGTAGCCATTGTTGAAAGAAGTTTGGTAGTGCCTCACACAGTTAAATCTAGAACGATCATATGATCCAGTGATTCCACATCCAGACATACACCCCAAAGAAATGAAAACAGGTATTTGTGCAGCAGTGTTCATAGAAATACCATTTACAATAGTCAAAAAGTAAAAGAAACTTAGGTGTCTGTCAGAAAACAAACAAAACGTAGTGTATACATGCAATAGAATATCATACAGCCATAAAAGTAACTTGCTACAATATATACAACTTTTAAACATTATGCCAAGGGCAATAAGCCAGGCATAAAATGACAAACATTGTGTGATTCTATTATTTGAGAGGACAAAGGAAAACACGGAGTTATTGTTTAATGGGTAGCGAGCTTCTGTTTTGGGTGATGGGAAAGTTCTGGAAAGAATGGCAATAGTTAACATTGTGAGTGCATATAAAAGGTATGGAATTGTACAGTAAAAAAAATGGCTATAATGGTAAATTTTATGTTACATGTATTTTACCACAATTTTTAAAAATCTTACTCTTAGGGCTGAGGATATAGCTCAGTGGCATAAGTACCTGCCTGGCAAGCACAAGGTCCTGAGTTCAATCCCCAGGACTGCAAAAAAAAAAAAAATCTTACTCTTGTTTTTCTCTTTATGGCTAAGTTTTGGTTCTAGTTTCTGGTTAATAAGTAATAGTGGTTGATTTTATCTATTCCCATCTTCAAGCTAAAAATAAAAAAAATTCTTCACTTGTAACTAACAAGACAACTGCTGAGTTATATCATTTCCTCCTAACTTTCTCAAATCTCAGCCACCTGACACCCTCAGTTATGATGTACTTACTTTGAACTTCCTGACTGCTTTGCCCTCAAATAGTTCCAATGAAATTAGCTCAACAAATTTTTGGTAACTTGTTATAACAGAGTGGGTGTCATGAAAAAGTAAGTACCTCCAAGTTTTGCCTTCCAAGTGTGTGGAAGAGCTGTATTTCCAATGTGCTGTAGCCTATTAAGTGTGCCAGAGCACTATGTCTAAAAAAAAAACTGCATATACCTTAATTTTAAAATTCTTTCTTGCTAAAAAAGAAAAAAATGTTAATGATCTGCGAGGCTTCAGCAAATCCCAATCTTCATGCTGCTAACTGATTGGACCAGTGCTTGCAGAAGTCTGGGGATTCAGCCACAGTTAAGAGTGCTGGCTACTGGAAAAATGGCTCTGAGGGATGCGCTCAGCCCAGCGTCACTTCTCACTTGCAAGGTATAAATAATGCAATAGCTTCTCAGCAAAGAGATATCCCATAAAAGAAAATACTCCTGTGTACTATTTCTCACGGATAAAACCAGTGCCCTATTGAGAAGTTTTCTCCTAGTAAGTAGGCCTACCTTTTAACAGCACATGTGCTCAAATGGTACCAAGGTAATTCCTGTTCTGGCAGAAGTAAAAAGAAGATATAAATAATGTCAGCTTTGTCATAAAGGGGCATTATCATGGGTGCATAATACCCATGTTTATTCTTTAGCATATTTCTACTGATGGATTGTTCATTTTAATTTTATGAGTTTTATTATTTGATGAAATGAGTACAAGGAAAAAATCTCAAAAAATAAAGTGTTAAATTTTTAATATTTATTAAGTGTTTTTTTAAACAGCATCAAAATTTTCAACATCAACTGGTTTTGGGGGTACAGAGACTAAAAAAAATTAACAGAAATAAATTCCTGTGTGAAAATATGAATAGAACTCTACCAAAAACAATCTCTACTTCAATTATCACACTTAAGGCAGTCTTTGCACACAATAACAGAACATTCCACAATACATACCACTTATACTGACAGCACATGTGTTTTGCTTTCCTGGCCTTTTTGTAGGACATTCCTGACACCTTGCTGGTCTTGCTGTATTGTCCGGATGTTCTTGTTAAATTATGCAATGTGTGGTTAATAGGAACATAAAATATCAATAAAATAAAATAGATTATTACATTCTTGATATGTATTACACATGTAGAATAAACATCAACATTTTCACGCCAGCCATGTCCCTGCTTACAGCATCTAAAAAATAGCATTAGAAATAAATTCCTACATGAAATACAGTAAAGATACCAATAAAACTCTACAATAAAAATAATATTTGCTTTGATTGTCACACCCAAGGCAGTCTTTACATATGACAACTGCATGTTCTAGGCACACATTTTGCTGACACTGACAGCACATGTGCTTCGCTTTCCTTTCCTATGTGGGAGGCCACTCTTGTTATCTCTCTGGTCTTCCTGTTTTGTCAGGAGCTATGTGTATAACATGCACTTAGCAGAAAAATAAGGTATTGATAAAGTAAAATATCAAATATGTAATGAGTGCTTAGAATAGACACCAACATTTTTACGTCGACTGTTTATTTGCTTACAAAACCTAAAAGATAACATTGGAAATAAAAGCCTATGTGAACTACAATGTAAATACAAACAAAGGTCTACCACAGAAATGATCTTATCTTCAGCTGTCATACCCAAGGCTGTCTTCACACATGACAACTGCATGCTCCATGCACAAGTATCACTCACACTAATAGCACATGTTTTGTTTATCTGTCCTTTCCTATAGGGTTCCGTTGACATCTCTTTGAACAAGTGGGTTTTTGGTTTTTTTTTTTTTTTTTTGCGGTACTGGGGATCGAACTCAGGACCCTGCGCTTGCTAGGCAAGCACTTATTCCACTGAGCTATATCCCCAGCCCCCTGTTGACATCTCTTTGGCTTTCCTGTTCCTGTCTGCTCACCTGTCAGCCTACCAGTGTTCTCCACAATTTTTTTTTTTGCATACTTTCATGGACCGAAAACACTTTATTCTCCCTCCACTTTAAATGATCTCTTATGAGTTCTAGTCCCAGTCCTCTAAAAAAGTTTCTCTGTGGTATTTTGCACTGAGTTCTAGAATAAATTTCTAGATTGAAGAAGTCCACATTTACAAGGGCATAAATTTTTATACCATATTTTGAAGGTTTGGAGGAAGTATACTGCCTGAAGCTGCAGAAACCATGGAATGCTATGAGATGTTCAGCAATAGTCATGTACTCAGATCATGCATAAGTAAATTTCTTGACAATTACCCACAAATCTCCCCAACAATGAGTGGGTAACAGCAGCCAGATTATCGGGTTTTTTTCTTCCTTGGGAGGTAGTTTTGTCATCAAACTTCAGGCAATTCTGAAGGAAACCAAATCTCCTCAGTGTCACTGTTATTCTACAAAACTCCATGCCATACCCATCACTTTTTTGTAAGTCTTTCACATTCCTGCTATGACCATGAGAAAGGCCTGCTAAACACAGCAGATGAGTGAATGCTTTCAGTTCAGCTAGTGAGATGTCACAGTAAGTATATTTTTTAGTATGGCTATTGGCGCACTTAGAACATCTTACTTGTACTTCAGCATTTGTGTATCTGTACAACATCTGGTAGCACTTCATCTGTTAGAAACAATTTCCAACACTGACTGGAAGTCCTGGGATTCTGTCCGATAGGTTTCACCCCTGCCAAGACCCTCACTGTACTTTTGGACCTACTTCTAACACTGGATCATTCCATTTGGTTGCATGACCATTTTGTACCATTTTGACTAGTCAAATATATACTGACATTGCTGTTTTCTTTATCATCTGAATAAAGGACATCTGCACTCCCTGTGTTTGTATCTACTGCCTCTTGCTCCATTTCACTGCCACAGGAAATTTGGCTAACGAGGCTGACATCAAAGTCATGCTCGTCTTCATCGTCCACATATGAGTGATCTAGTGATTCATTTTCACAGCCTCCTCCAAAACTCGGAAATCTGGTTTTTCGTGCGCTACTTACTAAATTGCGCTACTTCTACTAGAAAAATCAAAAGAAACTTTTTTAAAAAACAAATCCTATGGCTGGAAATATAGCTCAGCAGCATAGCTCCTGCCTGGTAAATGCAAGGACCTCAGTTCCATTCCCAGTACCAAAGGAAAAAAATTCTAAATGCACAGAAATTTATCAATGAGCATTTTATGGGTAAAACTCACCGGTTGCTGCTCTGGATCTCCTGTACATACCTTGCTGTTCATCTTCCAAGCAGATGAAGGCACAGATGGGTTTTGTCTTTCCCCAGGCATAGCTACTGTGAATTGTACCCACGTTCCATTATGGTAAAGTACATATTTACATAGCAGAAGAATGGTGTGGGTGTATTTTACCCCCCATGATGCTCAGCTAAACATATGCAAAACCAGCTAGATAGAGCGTAAATGTAGCTAAAAATCCCAGTTTGACACTTTTGCACACGTTCACACATTTTGCTGTTCATCATACCAAGTGGGTAAACACAGAGATTACTTCCCACGTCCCCCAAGCACAGCTCCTGAGATGCACAGCCAGTACTATTAGGCTAACATACAAATTTACGGTAGGAATTATGGGATGAATCATTGTAACCTGGTATTATGCCCACAATGTAGATGAGTACAAATTTTAAAATTTTATGACATAGAACAGTGTCTTTTATATTCTTATTTCACATAGTTTTTTGATCCTTACCAAAATGTAGCAAAACACCAGTAAGAGAAAAGAGTTACATTCTCATAATCAAACCTCTAGGTATTGGCTTGATTATCTAAAATTTGCCTTTAGTCATGATTGTCTTCAGACAGTATAGATCTATTATAATCTATGATACTCATATGCAGACTAGTTGAGGGGGGGTCCTGTGAATTTTACAGTTCTTTAACCAATGTTTTATTTTTTGTCTGGCATGACACACAACTTTACAATGTAATTATTTAATTTCACAAACTGATTTCATTAGAAAGCTAAGGGACTTATTTAATATTTGGAAAAAATTAAGAACAAGATAAATTTTTATTTATAATTTGAAGTGAACTGCATATTAGAGAGAGAAACCAAGATTCAAATATTCTGGGCTTATTTCTCCAAACTACAACAAATATGTGATGTTTTCTGTAATTTTTAAAAATTTGGAATGTAAATTTTGTGCTTATTCACACTATAATTCAAGAATAATTATTATTCTAGGATATCTATTTGCTAAGGAATCTAAACTAAATCTTTAAAAAAGAAACATTTTGGAGCAAGAGAAGATATTTCTGAAAAATCCCTTCATATTCCAATGTTAATCTAAAACAAGTTATGAGTTTTTTAAATAGATATACTATATCTTGGAAAAATAAAATTTGTGTCTGTACTATATAAATGCCAACTTTCACAGCCAGTATTGCTATAGTAAATATATCTTTAAATTCACATATAATTAATTATGATATGTCTAAGACTAAACTTTTTTTTCCTTTGAGATAGAGATGTAAAGTCAGTGAGTTGCTCACACTGGGCTTGAAACTGGAATCCTCCTGCCTCAGCCACACTTACTGCTGGGATTTCAGGCATATGCCACCACTCCTGGCTAAGACTAAACTACTTTTCAAAGCAATCTTAAATCTACTTTTTGAGACTGAATTTATCTCTATAAAAGGTTTATTTAAAGTATTTATGTAGAAGTGGTTAGTTTATATACAGGAAGTTCTATGTTGTTTATTTTTAATAATGTATTTCTAGGGTCAGTATATATTTCATATTTAGGAAGGCCTATCAGACTGCTAGTTACCAGGCCTGTGACCCTCTTCCATCTCTGAAGAAGTTGTAAATGAAAGCTATTGTTGTGGTATGAAGTTTTCTATATAGTTTTTGTTTTTAAAACTAATGTTTCAGTATTTTGTCAGAAAATACCACTAGATGTGTAAATGTTTATTATGTAAACAATCTTTTTTCTTTTTTTTTTTTTTTTTTTTTTTTTTTTGTCTTTTGAGACAGAGTCTCGCTATGCAGTTCAGGCTGGCCTTGAGCTCACTTTGTAGCCCAGCTGACCTCGAGCTCTCAATGACCTTCCTGTCTCAGCCTCCTGAGTGCTAGAATTATAGACATGTGCTACCATGCCCAGGTTGTAAACAATCTTTTAACACTATTTTTAGCCCATTATTTAGAAATAAAAGTTAAACATTTTTAACTGCTTAAAAGTCAAGTTTTGACATTGCTTTAAAGAATTTTTTTAAATCTTGCTCATTTTATTAAAACTTTTAAATGGATCACTTCTTCATAAAAAAAATACCTAGTGTTTTGGTTTGTGTGTGCATGTCCCCCCAAATCCTCATGCAGTCATGGGGTGGCTTCCAGAGTTTATGATTGATTCGTGGTCCAATGTTCGAATTACGGATGTGAGGGCTATGCCCGCCCTGGGGCGGATAGTTTGCGGACGGTGTAAGGGAGGGAAAGAGGCTGCCTGCCGCCCCTCCTCCCTTTTGCTCTTGCTGCCTTTGCTGTTTGCCCTCTGCCATGTGCCACTCCGCATTGGAGCAGCCAAGTATGGACTGAAACCTCCACAAACCTTTCCTCCCTTAACTTTGGGCACTGGGTATTTTGTCCCAACGACAAGAGAAAAGTAACCAAGACATCTAGTTTATGCCAGGTTATCGAGTTTGACGAATGTATCAATAAAATGCTTAAAACTGGTAATATGGATAAAAAGCTCTTGTAAATAGCCAATTGTTTACCAATCTTTGGTGTTATAAAAAACTGTCGGGGGCAGGTACTCTGGCTTCATTTCCCAGGGATGTGAGTCGCTCACTCTTAAGTGGAAAATATTCTTCCCAAAGCTCTGAAAATTCACACACAACAGTGTTGATAAATATATGTCTGAGCACTGCTCCAAGTACATCAATTCATACCGCTCTATGAGGATTTGAAACGCTCTTGTTTTGGGTTTGTTTGGTTGGGTTTGGCTTTTTGACACAGAGTCTCACTATGCAGTTCAGACTGGCCTTGAATTCATGGTGATCCTCCTGCCTCAGCCTCCCAGGTGGTGGGATTACAGGACTGCGCCACCATGCCAGGCACATTCTTCTAATGCAGAGGGATTTGGGTCTTGGTTTTTCTGTTTCTCTATTTTCTCACCTCTTGACTTTGTTGGTTCTGTTTGGGTCAAATACCAAAAAGCTTAAAAAGTGAATAGAGAAATAAGTAGCCAGGAAGCTGGACACTGAGGAATTGCTTAGCCATATGACTCTGATTAACAGAAAGAACCACTTTATAAGATGGCTCCCAGTGTAGACACTACATGCGCTATGGCTTTTCCTATTTACTGTCTCCTGTCTGGTGTGTGTGTCGATTCCTAAGTACTATGGCCTCTAAGTAGGGTATTGTTCCTCTCTGAAGTTTAATTCAATACATATTTTAATGCCTGTGATAAGCAAAAGCTATTGAAATGTTCACTAAATCAAGTTTTGCTCCAAGACCCCCTATGCCAAATACCCACTTTTCAACCAAATAGCCCAATGCTCAGCACAGCACAGGCACTCAACAAACTATTTCATTTCTCTCTCTCTTCCTAACCCTTACTGGCACCATTCCTCCATGAAATAAGGCCATTAGATGAAAAAAAAAAAAAAAAAAGATTGAGGCTAGATGTAGTGGCACACACCTGTAATTCCATCACTTGGAAGCTGAGGCGGGAGGATCAACAAGAGTTCAAGGCCAGCCTGGGCTACATGAGTGCAGGCCCAGCCTAAAGTACATAGTGAGGCCTGTCTCAAAAAAATAAAATTGTTTTTAAGAGACTGTAACATTTACTCGTTGTAATTTTAAACATCAACCTTTAAAAGGAAGAAACACTTAAAAAATCTATTGAAGACTTTTTATTAAAAAATTTAGATGGTACAAAATAGTGTGATCACAGAAGAAATTTCAAGTGTATCCTTCAACAATTGACTTCAGAATGAACTTATCATTTAACAAAGACTTTTTATCAGTTGGGCTTCAAACTTTACTTGGGATAAAATGTCACAGACCGATCATAGACTCAGCTGTGTTTTACAGACATAATTTTACAGAGCAGAAAACTAAACTATTTATTAGGAATAAAAAACTACATGGACCTTAATACCAACAACATTTAGAAACTATGAGAATTGTAATATAATTTTAATAACATAACTTTCAATCAAACAGTATAGAATTAATGTTGGACCAGGGATGTAGCTCAGAGCCCTGGCAAGTGCAAGGTCCTGAGTTCGATTCCCGGTAACAAAAAAAAAGAATTAATGTTGCTCAGCATAACTTGCTGTAATGTCTACTAAACAGCATTGGTTTGAACTTTATAAACAAGTGTACACTCAAATTAAATTAGAAACTCAACACTTTCCCTCCTAGACAGAATCTTGGGTGCAGGCCTTCATCATTTACACAGTGTTGCCGCTCACAAAATATAGGGCACATTCACATTCAAATATCAGGCACAAAAGCATTCTAAACTGAAGCCACAGTCTCAGGTTTCCCTGAGTGCCAATGTGAAATTAATATATATTTATTGAAATATTTTCATGCACAGAAACATTACAAATGAATCACTTATTTATATCCTTTTCTTAATTAAAATAAAAGATTAGCAAGGAGGAATTTGAAATTATTTGCACTAAATATGTTTTTTATTTTTAACACAAGTATTCTAAGTACCTATAGGATGAACATATAAAGGAAAAGACCCACTGTGAAACCAAAAGCCTTCTCTTAGTTTACAAGAAAATAAACACAAGAGGAAACTCTGTAAAAAGTGTGATAATTTCTTAGTGCAATGCATTACACCTGTAATCCAGCTAGTGAGAAGCCTCAGGCAGGAGGATCGCAAGTTCAATGCCAATTTAGCAAGGTCCTGTCCAAAAGTAAAAAGAGCTGAGGATGTAGCTCAGGGCTCCATGGGACCAGTTTCCAGTACCATAAAACAAACAAAGAAGCAAAAAGAAGACTGCTTTATTTTTCACAAATATAAAGTTTAAAGTATTGTTCCCAGAAGGTAAGTGGGGGTACAGAATAGAACAAAACCATTAAAGCAATGTATTTAGGTATGTGTTTCTTGGGGAATGATACCATTAAAATGCTTGTGATTCATCATTATTGTTTGAATAATTTATATTCTTCTGCATCAGAGTGTGCCAATGTAGCAAAGGCAAATTCCATGACTATGTAGTTAATGATTTTTAAGGTATCAGTATACATTCTACAGGACCAGAAAAGGCACTTTCATTAATATATTTGTAAGTTGAACTCAGAATTTTAAATAGGGCTCATACTAGATTTACTTTTACAAATAATTTTTGCCAATAAAATATTCTTATACCTTGAAGACCACATCTTCATTTTATGGCTTCCTACTGTAAAACTTTATTGAGGTATTGATGCACCTAGATTTCATTATGCTAAACAACATTCACATCCATGCTGCAATACTGGCAGGACAACTAAGCCTTACCCTGAGTCATGTACCTGTTACAGTAAGAGCTTTTGAAATCAATCAGTGAAATAAAAGTCACTTGCTACAGCAGAATAAAGGACATAGTTCCTGGGCTCAGGAGGCAGCTTGGTGGTAGGGTGCTGGTCCAGCTGTGGGAGGCCCCAGATTTGATCCCTAGCATTGAAAAAAAAACTAAACAACAACAAACCCAAATGCAAATCAAAAAACTCAAAAAAGTGTATATATGTAATTCAAGAGATCCTTAAAGAAATGGACATCCTGAAATTACAATTTTCAGCTTTTTAAAAACAAGAATAATCTCTAACTTTTCAATAATTTCAGGTGTTATTTCCTAAAAAATATCTTTCTTGATTTAATTTATAGGCAAACATGCTCTTGTTTTTTTAAATGGTTCCATTAAAGATTGTTTTTAGATTAAAAACATCTAATATACATAACTAAAATTAATTGCTAACACTTTCTAGAAGCTCGTAGAGCCAATTTATCAGAATATAGCTTTGTCTAAATTTAGCACCATCTGTAAACACAAAAAGCTAATAAGCTAGTTATTCAAATGGCTTATTCACTACAATCTATTCTTTCTTTATACAGTGCCAAAGCTTAAACCCAGAAAAATATCATTTGGAACGGTCATATAACCATAATCGAAAAGTCTATCTTACATTTTCCTTTTAGGACAGGGACGTTTCAAAGCTAGAGAAAGGCCTGAATTTGGTTAAATGATTGAAGTAAACGTAAGAGAGAGTCACTAGTACATTTTTACAAAGACCTAATACGGGCGTGACGGTTCCCAAAGCAATGATTAAACTAAATCTAACAAAAACAAAGGGTAAATCCTGCAGCAGGATGCCCAAGGAATTGAGAAGAGGGTTCCGAGGAGTGGATATAATTCGAAGCACAGAAAGAAAGCTGAATATGTACACCGGGTACAGCCAGCCTGATTTGTACACTTTGGGGTCACCAGCCACACGCACCATCTCTATGGTGTCAGACCACCACAGAAAGCCCCACAGGAATATCTCCGCCCGCGGGTCTCGCCGGGACATTGTCTTCAGGATTCCAGTCTCAAAGGAGGGCTCTTGGGGTCCCACGGCGACGTGGCTCAGCTGTGACGTCCCAGGGGTCTTGACTGCCTGGGAAAGTGCAGGATTTCCCTCATTCTGTCCCACTTGCTCGGTCACAGTTTTTATTTGTTGCAAATACGTCGTATAGGTGTGCCTGTCTTCGTTACCTGCAATAAAGTGACACGTGCATTTTTAGTCTAAAAATAAAAATTTTTAATGTACATTTTAACAAAGTTGGAATTCAAGTGAAAAATCAAATTCTATGGGTTCTCTCAGTGGAGGCCTATATCCCACTGAACAATAACAACGGGAATGGGGAAGGTTCTCAGTCTCTTATATTTTCCTAGGTCTAATCTTAAGGCATTTTTAGCATTTTACAGTAAAAGCCATGTCTAGTCACTGAACTAAGCATGATCACACATTACCTCACTCAATCCTGGGAACAAAATACAAAGATAGAGTTTACTGTGACATTTTACAAATATGGAAACAGGTTCTCAAGGTTAAATATGAGCAGAAATTCATAGTCCGAAATGGGCAGAGCTGGGAACCAACACCAAGATTTGTTTGACTCCACAGATGACAGATCCATAACTTTACAGCTGCTACCAGCACGATATCATGTGCTAACTACAAAACATATGCGTGCCCTAAAATCAAATGAATCTAAAATTTCACCAGTTCAACCTTATCGTTTTGTAAGATGACACAGGTTCACAGCAGATCTCGAGGCAGGTAGTTAGCTGCTAAAAGGGCATCTATTTGATCTCTAAACAATCAGAGTAAAGCATAATGTGCTGAATTCAACACTTTTTCCTACCATGCTGGGGATGGAACCCAGGGCCTGAGCTACTTCCTCAGACCTTTTTATTTTTTATTTTGGGACAGCATCTTGCTAAGTCACTAAGATGCCCAAAGTGGGCTGAAACCTGTGATCCTCCTGCCTCAGCCTCTCAGAGTGCTGGGATTGCAGGTGTGCACCACTACACAGGGTTATATTCACGCTTGTTAAACTGTTCTTTCCCAAAGGTTTTTGGAGTGGTCTATAATTGGTCCAGGCATCTCTCCTATTGTCATGAAGCTATACCTGGTCAACACACAAGTCCTCTGAAAAAGGAAGACATTAGACTTACCCCGTGTGTGTGTGTGTGTGTGTGTGTGTGTGTGTTCAGTCTTCATTGTATCTATATGGAGTTGTCAAGGTTGGAAATTATGAAGGGACTCTCAAATCATAAGACTTACAATGCCGTGAATGGAGGTGTGACTGTTGTTGTAATGTCTTTCAAGGTGCTGAGAATTGAATCTAGGTTCTATGCCCATCAGGCAAGCGCTCTACCACTGAACTATGCTCCCAGCCCCAAAGCATTGCTTTTATATATGAAAGGTGTAGCACACTTCCTCAAACAGTACTTAAACACCATTTGTTTTTGCTAAGAATTTATCACCCCTGACAAAGTTTACTCTGCAAACATGCAAAGCCGCCATTTTGCCTGATAAGAAAGAATTTAAAGAGAGTCATTACTTCGAATAGCTCTAAAGGTCAAAGTCAATAAAAATTTGTTGAACTGTACAGAGCTGAAAGTGAAAACATTTTAAAATAAATAAGTCACAACTCATGAGTAATAAAGTGTTTTGTTACTATAAATAACAGTGTTTACTTAAAGGACACAATGAACCTCACTAGTTTGTACTTACACACTTAATTACTTAAAATTTTAAAGTGAATTAGTATTTCTATGAACTAAAAAATAATTTTAATTCTCAACGAAACACTATAGATATGAATCATTCAAAACTAAATGCCAGGATTCATGAACCTTAAAACTTTTTGTAAGAAATCACAGTGGCCTGAGCAGTTTTCATTTTAACAAACAATACGTGAGTAAAAGATAAAGTCAGATGCTTTCTATTATTTTAAGATGCCCCAGATGTGGTGGTGAACATCTGCAATCCCAGCCCTTGAGAGTTTGAAACCAAGACAGGAGGATCGCTGTGAGTTCTAGGCCAGCCTGGGCTTCATAGTGAGTTCAAGGCCAGCTTGAACTTCGTAAAGAGACTGTCTCATAACAGTAGCAATAATAAAAAGGAAATCACCTCTTTGTCAGCTTAGATGCTCACTGCATCTATTACTATTTCTAAAAAATTCAATATAGAACATATGTTTCGTAGAATAGGGATGTCAGGACCTGGAGAACCTGCCTTCACCTCTCTTAGCAGACAAAGCTGTTTGAACAAAACTCCAACTCCCCTTGCTGACACTGGCCATGAATACAGTGTAGGGTTCCTTTGGAAGCTCCATGCAAGTTCAGCACTCAGGAAGTGACCACTAAGAAATGACACGTTAACACTTCCTACAGGATCAGTGGGAGTCGTAACATCTGAGAAAGAGACTTGCTGTTGTGAACAATGAGTTCTCAGCTAGCATTTGGTTTTGTGGAGAAACCACACCCCAGTCCGTGGGTATTTGGTGAAGTTGGGGCAGGAACTTCATGGTTCCAGGACTCAACAGGGACCAGGTCAGATCTGAGAGTAGACACTCTGTGTGCTTTTCATGCAGTGAGTAGCCCTAGTTTAACTGGAAAGTGCCTCTGGCCTCCCAGAGGTCAAAGGAGAGATTTAAAAAGTCAAGAAATCTTTTGGTGATTGGATTGGATTGGACCGGCATACATATCTCCATGTGACATAAACACTCGGATTCAATACTAGACTGGGCCCTTTGGCTCCATGATTAGTTTTTTCTCCAAATTAGTACTTTTTCAATTTCTACTTATAGCTTGGATTCTTTTTGTTGCTATTTGTTCTATTTTGGTGAAATGATATGTATGTGTGCAGAAACTATAGAAGGTATCAGTTTAAAGAGAGCAATCCCCTCACTTCCAGAGAGGCACACAGTGCCTTCTACCAACAAAAACTAGCCGCCACTCTGTGCAGCTCCTACACTGGGGGCCAGCTGCTGAAGCAACTCATTTTCTTCACAGGGCAAACTAAATGATTAAGAGAAAAATCCTCCATAACAGACAAATGTGTAAGCAGACAGTAACTCCTACCTCTTTGACTTAATCGTGTGCTTCCACTGATTTGTTTCTACCTCCTCATTCTCCAGAGAGTTATCAGTAGACTCACAGGAAATAAATACAACCCAACAGAACAAGTCTGTAGAAGGGCATTTTTGAGGTCACCATGCATTCCTCTTGCAAACACATCAAGAGGGCCATGCGTTAACTAAGTAAAAAGAAGGAATCACAAGCAAAGGCGCCTAAAAACATACCACAGTGAGGATGCTCTTCATTAAATAGACTCCCGAATGTCTGTTGGCCGCAGGTCAATACGAAAGGGATGCACCACACGTAAAGTTAAAGCAGATGTCGCAGATAATGTACCACGTAGTGTGGAAATAGTACCCATTGTCCACCACTTCCTGTACTCACATCACTAAGAATAATAAATGGCAACAGGGCTTTAAAAAGAAAGCAGTCACCTCACAGTATTGGGGCCTGGAGGTCCCACAGGGACTCAAATGCGTGGACTTTCGCATCTCTTATAGAAAATTCTCCCATGCGAGTCTTTCCGCCATCTTTCTGTGCTGCCATAATGGTGCGCATGAATGTCCTGGCTGTTGGTCTCAAGAGCGTCAGCAGTGCTGGAAAGAGAAGCTCTTAAAGGCTGTGCTCCAGTGTGTCGTCAGGTTTCTAACTGTGACAGCGAAGCACAGTTACACCGACAAATTTGAAGTCACTGACGATCATAGGGCTGGAAAAATTGCTGTGAACCTCGCAGGCAGGTGAAATAAGTGTGGCGTGATCAGTCCCGGGTTTGATGTGCAGCTGAAAGACCTGGAAAAATGGCAGAATAACCTGCTCCCACCCCGTCAGTTTGGTTTCATTGTATTGATAGCATCAGCTGGAATCGTAGACCATGAAAAAGCAAGATGAAAACACACAGGGGGAAAATCCCGGGATTGTTTTTCTAGGGATATAAAACACATGAATAAAATGCCTCAGTGGAAACAAATCTCCCAGGTAGTTTAAACCAGCACGGCCTACTTATAATCCCTATGATAAAGTAAATACTACATAGGGGGCTGTACTGTGTAGGGAATAATGAGGGGAAGAGGTGGTATGTGTTCGGGACAGCTGCAATTTTTTTCAAATATTTTCAATCCACAGGTGGCTGAATCTGCATAAACTGTGGCTGTGGAGGGCCAATGGTAAATTCCATGGCAAACATTATCAAAGGCAACGCAGGTTAGTCTAGGGGTCAAGAGAGGCTCCTCTGAGAAGTGATAGGTAAGCAGAGATGGGGAGAATAAGGGACCCACTGGGTGAGGAATGGAAAAGAGAGCTTGCCAGGGAGTAGGAATTGCCTGTGTGAAGATCCTTCCACTATCACAAGTTGAGGGAGAGCCTGCAGAAAGGTTAGGGAGGCAGACGAAGAGGAAGCAGAGAGGTATTAATTCTCACTAAGAGCTTTCTAGTTACTAGGTTCCATTCTAGGCCTTTTATGTGCATTAATTAACTCACTATTAAAGTCCTGGGACATAGACACTGCTGGCCGTGTTTTAACGAAGAATACACAGGACCTGGAGAGGTGAAGAGTGGCTTCCCAGTCAAACAGCCAGCAAGTAGCAAAAGCAGAACTTGAATCTCCAGGCTTTGGCCTCTGCACCACAGTGACTGTGACAGAGACGGATGAAATAAAGCCGTAGGGCTCAGGAGAGAAGAAAAGGACTTTATTCTCAGCTCAGCAGAAAGCGCTTGCGGAGCTCAGAGCAAGGGAAAGGGCACTTAAGTGGTGACATGGACAGAGGCAGCTGTAGTGTGACGTGATTCTTACTTCCCGGCAGCCAGATGTCAAAGCATCATTCCAAAGAAAGTGTGACTAGTCTTGATGAGTATTCGCTAAACTTGCATTTTTCCCAAGGGCAAAATGTTCTAAAGAAAACTAAAAACAATTTATGTGAACACCGAAAAAAAAAAACTAGGAAGGAAAATAAGTAGTTTTATTTTTAAAACTTGTAGAACACGTTGCACTCAAAGCTGCTTTTAGTCATAATTCTCTTGGAGAACTAGCGGGGAAAGGCAGTAAGAACTCACCCCAACGTCAATGATGATAATCCGTTCCTTTTTTTTTTTTTTTTTTTTTTTCCGGGACCGGGGATCGAACTCAGGGCCTTAGTGCTTAGCGGCAAGCACTTACCCCACTGAGCTGTACCTCCAGCCAGCGTCAATGATAAACATTGTTATTTGGAAACTGTATGATTACTGGGGTAGGAAAAAGAATACTGCCAAGAAATAAATGACCAAACACAGGATGGTTATAACCAAGGAATTAGTCAATATCTACACAGCACTTACAGTGTCTGACATATACAAAGTCATGTATGTATGAATCAATATGTATGTATGAATAAAAGTAGCAAGAGCCAAGCAATTTACTGCTTTAAATTGATGAAAGCAGAATACAGCACAGAGCATATAATAAACAATAAGGATGACTGACGCTTGTTCAGCTTTGGCTTGCTTTGCACTGTGACCCAGACACCATATGTTGAAGGAGATTGAAAACCTTAAGAAATAGTGTGTATGACACTGTGTCTTAAGATCATGAGTTGATTTCTCATACTTGCCTGTTCACATCATAAAGAAAACTTCTGTGCCCCAGAAATAACATCCATATGGATGCAGACAGCTTATGCCACCAAGCAAGAGCACGTCACATGCACCTCTTCCCAGTTCCTTGATCAATAGCCAGGGATACCCATTTGCTAGCTTAGCTTGAAATTGGTCATGGCGGGAGCCATAGCAGGGAAATTGGCAAACACTACCAATCAGAGATCCCCAATTGATCCAAACTAGGCCAGCACCCTATTTCGAGTGCTCAAAACTTTGTACAAATTTTCCCCAAATGAGGAGGAGGAGGATAAATTTAAGACAAATACTTAGTCCACTAGCAGTTCAGGAAAAATCTACAGTCGTATAGCCCAAGGTGTGAAACACTACAGCACTTTTCTTTACAAAAGGCATTGGAATTCAGAAAATTCAAAAGGCCCAGAATCCAGCTTCAGCTCACTGTCACAAGTTGTATAACTCTGACAATGAATGGATGTGTAATTTCTGGATTAATTAAATTGATCCATTTTAATTAATGTACAATTTTAAGAGAATTTTTTGTCTGAGGATAGCTGTAAGTTTTAAAGATTGTTTCCCCCATTACTTTATAGATTTATCCAATAATGGAGAAAAAAATGCTAAAAGCTGATAATTTTTAATTTTCAACTGTTCTATATTTTTTTGGTCTTTTTGAGACAGGGTCTTGCTATGCAGTTTAGGCTAGCCTTGAGCTCACTTTGTAGCCCAGGCTGGTCTTGAATTTGCAAGGATCCTCCTGCCTCAGCCTCCTGAGTGCTGGGATTACAGGCGTGTGCTACCACGCCCGGCTAACTATTCTATTTTTGAAGAGTGAGAAAACTTTCTACCCCAAACTTGCTAATCTTCCGCTTTTCACTCAAGCTACTTTGGCCAGTGGATATGTGTTTAGACAAGAGTATGATTTAATTTACTGTACACAGAAGTAGAAAATCATTATTTACACTAATTATATATGATACATATTTCTAGATATGTTTGATCAGAAATATGTAATATATAAAATAATGCATGCTGAATTATGTTCCCCTATTCTTCCTGGTTTCCTTCAAATATTTACTTTAGAATGTATATAAAAATAGTATATCAAATAAATTCAATTAAATGTAAATAGTAAGACAAAAATGTTGAAAAACAGAGTTATTTCACTGCCAAATATAACTAATTCTATGACTTGAAATGGTTCAAGTGCCTCTACTAGAGTGCCTGCATTCTTACAAATATTTTGGAGCATTAAGTGTTCACATACAGACTAGAAATGAATGAATTTAAGAAAAACATAGACCAGAGCTAAAAACCAGCTAGGCTCAAGCAGGGCAAGTAAAGCGGCACATAAGGGAAGGAGCCTGGGTCACTGCATTCAGAGAAACTATCTCAACTTGAATTACGCACATTTGCTAGTGCAGCTTGCTAACATCTCATTATGCCCACTTGATCGGGCGCTTCATAACAGGGAGCTACTCACGGTCCTACGCCAGCACCTGGTATTGCTATGAAATAGATCCACCAGGAGGATTCACCAAATAAAAGATGGAAGGGATTTCTTTTGGGGGGTCCGTTAACATGAGGGTACAAGGAGCTCTGGGGTGAGCGAAGCCTGCACTAAGGCCGGTGAGGCCAAGCACAGAGGCACGGCCCAACAAGGGCTCAGAGTAAACTGGGAGAAGGACTGGGGCTTTCTGCACAGGGTCTCTCACTCAGACTGCCCTCTGGCTGCAGTCCCAGAGAGAACCCTTGAAGCAGGGCCACAGCACTGATTACATTAACAAGCCCTGGGAGACATCAGGTTCTCTTGGCAGCACAGTGTGGGGACCTGCACTGCCTCACGGCAAGAGAAGATGAAACATGGCTGTGGGCCCACAGGAGCTCGCCAGAATAGCGTGGCCCTTGCCCAGCCTGGCAGGTCTCTGGCAGACAGAGAAATGGCTCCGCCAGCAGCAGCAATGGTTCAAAGCCTTTCAGAGGCCTCCTAGGCATCGGCTATGTCCAGGGTCAACAGATCCTGGAAGGGAAAGGCAGATGAGTGACTCCAAAAAGAGTGTGTCTGTGAGCTCGTAAGAAGCAGGCTTTCCCATCACTGCCTAACAACAACCCACATGCACACTGAGGGATGGGGGACTTGGTGTCCTAAAATAGCAATAGAAACAGCATGAGAAAAGTAGTGTTCCCATAGAAAGGACCCCACTATTAATATCCACACAGTGTCAACAAAAGATGACCAGGAACATCTGCACACTCTGCAGGCAATGAGCTCCCTTCAACACAAGTCAAGAAACTGCAGACATTGAAAACAACGACATGTGCCTTTCATTTCACATCAGGACCAACAAAAGTTTGTATCAGTGAAGATGTAGAAAACAAGGCTTGTTATTCTAAAGAAATACATGCGGAGTGACCCATGCTCTGAAAATCCTATCAGCCTTCCTGGTATATTTATTTCAAAAATATTCTGCCACTCTCCAGTGCCTCATTTTACATACCAAAATCATTCACAGTTTTTCCCACTGAGGAAGAAATTAACAATATAAGAAAAGACATTGCTAAAAATCATATGAAGCTGCCCCAATCAAATGGAATTTTAACTCAGATTTTGATGGCACCTGAGGTGCTGTATCTGTTGGCATGTGCCTCATCCCAGGAGAGATTTTGGTCTAGTCCACGAAGATTGAACTGTGGCAGCTGCTGCTTCATTAGAGGGTATAATCAGAAAGGTCACCCACTTTCACATCAGTCTAGCAAGTGGCCACTTATTTCTTGAGAAGGAGAAAAAAAATCCTAGCACTGATATACTTTCCTGGAACTTCCTCCTTCTGTGAAGCAAAAGGAAGGCCCAGAAGGAAATGCCCTCCCTTCTTGGCATGGCCCGAACACAGTGTCCCTCATACGTATTCCTGACCATACTTTTGCAAAACAATACAAAATGGAAACCAAGCTGATGCTGGGCTGATATTGTATAACAAGCTATTTCTTAAAAAGAAACCAAGAGGAACTCAAGATGTCATTCATTTTATTCAGGAAAAGAAATCACACCATGCCCCCAGCTACTTTTGTTTCCTTTAAGTCTGTAACATCTCTTAGATTCTGTCTGGTTAAGGCATAATAAATCACATTCTAAGGAAATCTGGGAAGTTAAGTTTCTTTAGGAATTTAGACTTGGTCTCCCAGCTTTTAAACTTGGTATTGATTATAGTTCCTACTACTTCCTAGAATCAGGGCCATGCCTGGTTCTAGGCCATCAGAATTGTTTTTTGGCACTTTACAAATATACAGATCTGGCTCAGCATCACTGCTGTGGACCTGTAATCCCAGTACTCTGGGAGGCTGAGGCAGGAGGATTTCAATTTCAAGCCCAGAAATTTAGCAGCTTAGGAGAACTAGGCAATTAGCAACATACAAGAGCCTCTATCTCAAAATAAAAAATAAGAAGATCTGAGGATTGCAGTTTGATGTAAAGACCCTGAGTCCACTTCCCCAGTGCTGTAAAAAAAAAAAAGAAACAAAACCATACATGCCAGGTTCTGTCTCCCCTTCTGTATGCAGAGCTCATGTGTTTGTATTTTGGGGATTTTCCTAGGTCTAGGGGATCCAGGGTTAAGAGCGTCTGCATATATGTTAACAAGAAGCCTCAGAGACATTAGAAATACAAGTTCAATAAAAATCATCAGTGTCATGTATTTTAGAAATTCTCTTTTGGGGCTGGGCATGTAGCTCAGCGGTGGCTTAGTACGTGCAAGGCCCTGAGTTCTAGCCCTAGTGCACAAAAAAAAAAAAAAAAAAGAAAAAAGAAATCATGTTTCACTAGTCAATAGCAAGCAGAAATAACTCAGAAAGGAGCAGTTCCTCTTCCTTCTTCTCTCCCTGCCCTGTGAATTCTGAGCTAAAGCAGTCCTACAGTTCTGCCTCATCTACAGCTCATGTCCAGACCTCTGGGTATGACTGCAGAAAATCACGTCAGCTTGATGAGTGGCAGAGTAGATGGCCCTAGTTCTACTCTTTCTTGTACTTTCAAAATCACCCATCTCCCAGGTCCCTGTCCCTGCCCCGCCTCACTTCTTTTCCACTGCAGCCGCTCCAGCATTTCCCTAACCATTAGATTCTCTCCCTTCCACCCATCTCTAGTCTTCGCCACAGAAAATGTCTACTTCACAAGGGCCCTGGGGGCATCACCAGGCAATGTGCCGTATTACTTCCTCAGTGCGCCTTCTTACTTCCACGGCTGTGCAGCACATGGTGAGACTGAAAAATTACTCCCCAAACTATGATTTAATGATCTAGGGTTAGAACCTGGATGTCAAAGAAATTTGAAGCTCTTTAGTTGATTCTAACATATAGCTGAGGATGAGAACCACAGCTCTGAGTCAGAGACATAAAATGAGGACCATCCAATGAGATGTTCCTTTTAAAAATCTATACATAATCGACTCCCAGCCCCCAAGATCCTGACTCGGTTCATATAGGCACCGTGTTTGGCAGTAATGTTTTTAAAGCACTCTGTTGTGTTTTTATATATTGTAACTATCAGGAAGAAATGGACATCAATATTATAGAGGAATAACTCCAAACACTGCCTGATCAAATACATTAATATACTGATTATCACACTTGATGCAGTGCTTATTTATAAATTTATAAATTGGTACCTATGGAGCATTTAACTCTTCTTCATTAAACATTTAAATGTAAATTTTTTTGAGAAATTTATTGATAATTTTCACTTATAGGAAAAAGTAAGACTTCCTGGGCGTAAGGCCAAAGACTGAACCAAAAAAGTAAAGACTGAGAAATAGATTTGAAATAGAGCCAAATTTAAAGTTCTCTGTATCAAAAACCATCATGGCAGAATTAGAAGACAAATGATAACTGAAATGTATGTCACAGCTACAACAGCCAAACCTTAACTTCTTTAACATTTATGTAACACACAAGTGAGTAACAAAAAAAATTTTTAAAAGGATATAACTAGAAAAGGAACATAAACATAAATACATGATAACTACAAATACAAACGGCCAGCAAAACTATGTGAAAATGTTAAACACAACTACTTCGAAGGACAAACCACGAAAATAAGAAGATACTGTTTGCCTATGCAGTCGGCAAGGATAAAAGGGAATAAATTACAAGGTTGGGAAGAAATGGGTGCTTTCTTACACTGATGTCTAGAGGGTAAATAAGTGCCCTCTTCAGAGAGAGTGACTGGGCTTCACAAACCAAAAACCTTAAAATCTTGTATGAGACTTTGAGCCAGAAACTCTGCAACCAGGCATTTAAGGAAGGAAATAATCGTCTCTGCTGCTGAGGCCCTGCAGCCTCTGGCTTGAGCCTCTGGGTATTAAAGAGATGACCCAGAATGGACTGGCCCAGGGCCCTTGTGAGCAGATTTATCTGAAAGCCGTGCCCTACCAACACCATACCTGGCATCTCTCACAAAGGTAACAGTGGAGACCACCGCCCTTGCGGAGTGCTAAGGTTGACCTCTCCCCGGTAAGCGTCTCTGACTGTGCAGACAGCCCTAACGCAGCCAAAGCACTCTTCGCACCGCACAAGGCTCCTACAAGCCCCTTCCCATCCCCCTCTGCATTTCTCTGCATGTGCGGCCGATTCATGATAGTTCCCTTCTTTTGGCAGCAATGTTGCCGAGTCTGGGCGTGAGTGGCGGCTCTAGGTCTTCTGAGGACACTCTGTAGTCATCATCCTGATATCATTCGGCTCTCAGCCAGTGCCAGTTAACTCTCTCCATTCCTGGCTTCTGTCTGTCTGACTCCCATACCCAGCACAGGGTCACTTCACACACAGACCTCCTACACCATGCATGTGTCCGCACCATGACTTGTCCCCTCCCCAGCCCAGACACCCATGGCCTTACTCACTCTATGTTCCTGTTCTTTGCTAACAGCGGTGCTTAGAATGGCAAAAAAAGGGAACAAATCTAGTTATGCAATCATCCAAGCATAGAGGATCAGCCAAACGTAGTATGATCCATTGATACAGTGGGATATTATTCGATGCCTGAAACTGATGCAGTGGCAGATGCTGTAATAACAAATTTGACACCCACCACACACTGAAGAGAAAAGGGACAAGACCTGTTTTCTTGACTGGAGAATGTACACTAAGCTGCTGTCAGGAATAAATCTCTGGATTCCAAGATTACAGTTGATTTACCTATTTATTTTCTGTTAGTCTCTATTTTATGTTTTTTTAACAGGGATATACATTCATCTGGAAAAATAACATTAGAAATAAATTCAAATTGGCATGTTAAAAACGTTCTGTGTTCTTTAGACGTGTAGGACATCAAGCCTGGATGTACCCCAGGAGCTTGGGCCTGCTCTACCTGCATCTGCCAAGAGGAGTTTGCCTCTAGGATTTTGCAGAAACTCGTGTCTGGAGAGGGAATTTGTCACCTCAGCTGTGGCAGCACCCGAGAAACAGGTACAGCCAACAGCTCTGCATGAGGTCCTGGATGGATGGTCTTCAAATCTTTAGTCCCCAACCATGAAATCTTACATAAAATAATTTCTAAACAAACAATGTGTGGATCTCACTGAGTAGCAACTGAGGCCCCTAAAGACTCCAAACCTCCCCTGCCTGCAACATTTCACAGCAGTAATTGAAGTCATTTTGTAGCTTCCAAAATGACAAATTGACAAACAAGTAGGAGTTGATTCTAAGAAGGTGTCTTCTGTTCCAGCAACAGATTATGTTGATTCAGGGTGTGAAATCCAAATGAAGTTATTTTCATTTCCCTAACAAACCCACTCACTTATACATACACCTGAGTTCCCTGAGGCCTGACCTTCCTTTGACGTTAGAAGGTTCTCTCCCCGCACCGTGCACCTACAAACTCTTGACAAATCCCGGGTTCACTCTTCAGTTCTTTCTGACCTCCGACACCCTAGATTAAGTTTTCCTTCATCTACAGCACTGTAGTGTTTTACATATGTATTCTATTATACCATTTTGTAACATGATATCCAAGCTAGACTACATATACTATTGAAAAAAATCCTGCAGGTAGGATTGAAAACTCTCACCCTAGCCATGAACATCTTCAACTTGCTGTTTGTAGTTGCTGACGTATACAAGAACTAAGGCATTCTGGGTAGTGGCATAGAGGAAAACGGTGGTGACCAAGACCGGAGTTCAGACAGTATGATGTCTACTGTAACAGCTGGCGTGAGGCGAAGCGGTGAGTCCCCGTGGGTGGGGAACACCTTAGAAGAAGAAATCTGTCTCTATTAGACTCAGCTGCAAGAAGGGGACATGGTAGTTTCCAGTGGAGAAAAATGATCATAACTAGCAATCATTGAAGCCCATGTAATCTTTTGGTAGAGTACATTCTGCAGATAAAAAGCTGTGTTTCCAGACAAAACCATTATGCCAGTACTCCAAAACTCCTGTAGAACTCACTGTAATGAAGTCAGTAGTCCAACTGGCAGAAGGAAGTCCATCTGAAGCGGCGGAAGAACATCAGTTCATGTCCCATAGACAAGTAAGTTCAGGACTGAGGGTGGACAGAGTTGAGAGCAGACCTCAATTTTGCATACAAGAATGACGAGAGCAAAACAGAAGCAGTAAGACATTCAATGATCTGAACCAAAAACTCAGAACACTGCTGATAACTGGGTTCTGAGTTTTAGAACAGGAGCAGGAACTAGACAGGAGAGGAAGAAGGGATGGAAGGCTAATCATTAATACACTGAGACTCAGCTAGCACACCTGAGATGGAAATGTTGGGGTACACTCCCAGGCCAGGGAGTCCTCAAACTGGATGATTCCATTGTTGCCATCTGTTCATGTGACTAGGAGTTAATATTATTAGGCATTATGTATATCTGTGAAGTTAACATAACTCCGACATCTATGTGTGAGAAAAATATTTCCATGAGGGTTCACTCTACATGAAATGATGCACTTAGGAATGGTGGCAAGGGGCTGGGGATATAGCTCAGTGGAATAAGCGCTTGCCTAGCAAGCGCAGGGTCCTGAGTTCGATCCCCAGTACCGCAAAAAAAAAAAAAAAAGGAATGGTGGCAGGATGAGCACTTGAAATTAAGGGCCAGGGATATAGCTCAGGGGCATAAGCTCCTGCCTGGCAAGTGCAAGGTCCTGAGTTTGATTCCTGGTACCAAAAAACAAGAAAGAAATTGAGATGTGTTCACTGGTAACAGCAAGGCAATCAAAAGGATATCTTGGTCCAGCATATATTGTATATAAAATAACTTAGATTTAAAATTTAGAAAAGGAAAAAGCTGCATAAAGATAAAATGTTGTTGCTTGGCTTTAAGATGGTGAAGTTGGCACAAGAACATCCATACAGCCTAGCACTTTGTGTCCCCCTAGTTTCATCTAGTCCAAAGTCAAAGCTGCTAGGAGATCATGAACATGCTGCGCATGCTGAACTGTTTGGATTAAGTGCAGTATATACTTCCTCTGCATTTTGTAAAGGGAGACAAATTTTCTAAGTCTTACTCATCCTCCATTCCTACCCTATTTCTTTGATTCTGAAAGTACCACCTGTGGTGACACTGTATTTATAGCACATTTGCTTAGCATCAAATTTATACTTGAAGATTTATGTATTAATGTGTTTAAGTTCCATGGGATAAATGAGACCATCCCATGGACTCAAAATTTATATAATTCATTTTACTAATATGCATGTTAAAAATGAGGGAGAGGCTCAGTTGAAAGCTTGCATAAAAATGAAGTGCATGAACCATTTATATTTATAAAGGTATTTTTATTAGATTGGGGTTTTGGAGGAGCTAATTAAACCAGATATTAATTATCCCCCTCAGTTTGGGCAGAAAGGAGTTCAAAGAGGCCTTTTAAGAAGAAGCAATTATAGACGATGTCCTACAGCTTTTCTCATTGCTGGATTCAGGGAAAATCTCCCTTTAAAAATCCAACTCATCAGTAATAAAAGTAAAATATCATTAGCTTATTCTAAAAAATACATATGCACTTTTTAAAAAATAGAACTTTTCACTTGAACAGAAAGTTTACATTAATATAGAAAATAAAAAATCATCAAAACGAGTCTTCCAGTTCTAAGAAATCTAGAGGTACAGTAAAGGGTTTAGAGAGTCCCAAATCTCTTCAGTTTAAGACCAAAAACATTTGGCTCTGGACAGCAGATGTAACTTAGGAGCACTTTTTTCCTTAACGGGGCCCCTGGCTGTCACCTTACCTGTCACCTATGCTGCTCTAAGCAGAATTGTCACCTCCAACCCAGTGACAAATGCAAAATGAGACACTTAGATTTCCTTACGGTCTCCAACTCAGGCTCGCTTTCAATTTGAAGAGCCAAAGGATGAGAGCTGACTCTTGGCCCACAAATGAATGACTGACTCTTGTCATTACCCCTGTCGCTCCAAAACGTCCCAGCCACCTCGTGGGGAAGCGGCCTTACAGTATCTACCCATTTCAGATGCCCCGCATGACAAAATCTTAGCCGTACAATTACATAAATATTACAAATTAAACTCATACTATCACATATTAAATAAAAGTTAAAGGAATTTGCAATTATATAAATAAAATATTCGATTAATAAAATACATACTTTAAGGGTAATTTCCATTTAATTTCAACTGATCACTTTGGAAGTATATGACCTATCATGGTTTAATTAGTGTGCTTTTTGGATTTTTTATAATCCACAATTAAATTCATATAATTCTTCAGGGCACAACTATAATAGTCAAAGTATGCTACCTATAACAAAGATATCTGAGGTATCACTTTATTTATCTAAACTTAAAGATTTAAGGTAGTTACCACAAAAATATCAATCTACAATTATTTATTCAGGTAACTTTTTTGCTAGGGTAAATGTTAAATTTTGCTCTTAAATATTTGATAGTTTTATTAATTTATCAGAGCTACCAAAATGCAACTGAGAAATGACAATAACTATCAAAATAGGCTTTAAAATAGCTACGTTTAGATAGCTTTGCTGTCAATCTTCCAGCAGTAATAGTATCCCTAAGAGAAGATACAGTATTATTAAACATATCATCAGACAGAGTGGCAAAAAAGTGACTTACCAAACTTTAAAAAATCATTTGTTTTTAGAAAAATACTTACTCTTTTCCCTCCCTCTAAGAGGATATATCCTGAGCTTTTCAATAATGTCAACCACGATCAACGACAGCAGAACCAGAGACACAGGCAAGTCTGGTAGGGAATCAGGTAATAAATCAATGGACCCGCTGCTGTTCTTTTGCACCTGTTTTTAGAAAACCATTTGAACTCATTAAATTCTTGTGCTCACCTCACTCAACAGTTTTTCAATACTTTGCAAGCAGGGGTAAGTTATTTACAAGTACATTAACTAAAAAATGAAAAGCTTGGTTTTTTAGCATCTCAGATTGTAAATGTCACAAGGTAATGAACCATTTCTTAAGATGCAATAAGGATGCATGTAAGTGGGAGTTTTCAATTAAAGACAGGGCTTAGTAAGTGCATGCAAATATACAGTAGTGGGCTCCTGGTAACCATGGAAGGGCTAATTCCTTTCACTTGTTACTGTTTTGGAGCATCTGGCCTCAAAGAGAAATAAGTAATAGCGGCTAGGGTTTTCTAAGGAGGGAAAGCTCAAGTTAAACCAGATGGGCTCTCTTCCTTCAACTTGTGATATCTGCAGAAAACTTATGCAAGTATTATATTAATGGGGAAATACTGAAAATTTTCTCTCTGAGATCAGGGATCAAGACAAAGATGCCCCCAGAGCCATTTCTATTTAACATTGTACTGGTGGCCTTAGCCAGCGTAAGGTGTCACGAGAAAGATATAAACAGTGTAAGAATTGAAAAGAAAAAACATATTGATAAACTGCATGATTCTACATGGAGAAAATCCCCCAGACTGCATGAATTATGTGTAAATAACAATGACAAAAATTTAGAAGGTGAGATTTTTAAAAAATGATACCATTCAATGTAATGTCAATTAATACTTCAACTTTTTCTTCCTCTCTTTCCCTCCCTCCCTCCCCTCCCCTTCTCTCTCTCTCTCTCTCTCTCTCTCTCTCTCTCTCTCTCTCTCTCTCTCTCTCTCTCTCTCTCTCACACACACACACACACACACACACACACACACACACACACTGGGAATTGAACCCAAGCCTTCCACAGAGTCACATAAGCTCTTCTTAAGTTTTTTTGTTTTTTTAAAATTTGAGACAAGGTTTCCTAACTCCCTGAATTGCCCAGTTTAGGCTTGGATTTGGGATTTTCTTGCCTCGGGCTCTCAGAGTGCTGGAATTACAGGCATATGCAGCAACATTTCAACTTGTCATGGAACATGATGAGCAGATTCTAAACTATGTGTGAAAAGTACAAAGACAAAGAACTTTAAAAGCAAAAGAAAAGAGGGGCTGGGGATATAGCTCAACAGCACAGTGCTTGCCTGGCAAGCCTGAGGTCAAGAGTTCGATTCCCAGTACCAAAAAAAAAAAAAAGACAATGTTGTCTTCTGGTTATATAAAACCATTACAAAGCTACAAAAATTGAGACAGTGTCTGTTCCTATAGGATTAGAAAACTAGGCAAAGGAAAGAAGAAAAGCTCAGAAACAAATCACATATGTGCACAACTGACTTAGAAAGAGGCAAGACTGCAGAGACGTGGGCAGGACAGACTTTCTTCCTAAATGCTACCATGTCTGTTGTCTTTGAAAAAGCAGTAAAACTTGATTCTCAACTACACAGCATATACAAGTGTCCGCTCCAGGTGGATTGTGGGTCTAAAAGAGAATAGAAAAACAGTGTCCCTCCACACTATGAGGAGGGGAACTATCCTTAGGAGTTGGAGCTTCAGACTCACAAAATAACAAAATGTTTTCAAATAAAGGGCCAGAAGCAATATCTTTTTTTTTTTTTTTTTTTTTTTTTGCGGTACAGGGGATCGAACTCAGGACCCTGCGCTTGCTAGGCAAGCGCTTATTCCACTGAGCTATATCCCCAGCCCCAGAAGCAATATTCATAAACAAAAGAAATTGATGAATGCAACTATTATTAAGTTAAAATTTTCTGTTCACTAAAAGATACCAGGAAAAATGTGAAGGTAAGCCACAAAATGTGGAGATTTGGGGAAATATATATATAATAAAGAAGGGACTTAATACAGAGATAACACTTTCAAATTAGTTTTTAAAAGATAAACAATCCAACAGGAAAATAGGCAGGATTAAAAGATGCTCAACCTCACTACTTATGGAGGAAATGAAATTTAAAACTACAATGAGATTCAGGGACATAGGGACCGGAATAGTTAAAAGACAGACAATGCTAGGGCTGGTCACGATGGGGAGAAAGGGAAACACTCATTGTCTGCTAGTGGATTCCTTACTACAGAAATGAGAATCACCTCTTTGGAAACTCAGCTGGCATCCACTCTTACAATGGAACATTTGAGTATCTTCCAAACTATCAGTTCTCTTCCTATGTATTTACCCAACTGAAATGTATGCACATGGGTACAAGAGACATGTTCCAAGGGTGGCATTATTTCTAATGGCCAAAAATGAAACAAATTGAAATGCACATCAAGAATAGAACCAATAAACTGTGATATGAGGCAAGGGGTACAGCTCAATGGAAGAGTGTGTGCTTAGTATGCATGAAGCCCTGGATTTGATCCCCAATACTACATGATAAGCAAACAAATAGTATAATCTTCATAAATTGAAATACTCACCAACAGTGAAGATGAATGTGCTAAACTATATATAAACACACAACATAACGCACATACTTTTGAATAAGTCAGCCATAAGTTATACCACATACAAATACATACATACATATATAAAATTTGATTTCTTCTACAAGAAATTAAAAAGCAGGCAAACTGTTCTGTGGAAGGAGGAAAAGGTAGTCACAGCAAGGAGCCATAGGCAGAGCCGGCCAGGTTGTAATTTTTGGCCGGAGTGGCATTTGCACAGGGCTTGCTCCAGTTCTCCGCTGATAGTGTGTGTTTAAGCTTTCTGCAGGCTTGTGCTGTGGGTTACCCTTCAAGGAAAGGCCTAGTGAAACATTAGGCAAAAAAGGAAGGAAAAGATGGGGGGGACGAGCTATCACAGAAAAGAACCAAAACGAGCTATCAGATTCCATGCACACTCACTGTTCCTTGAGAGGTTGCAAATTGAATTTGTAAAGCTCCTGAGAAGCTCCAAGCTACCGCTTTTTTATTTCCCAACATTTCACAAATTAATCAGATTAATAGAGCATTCTTCTCTGACCTTCTGGGACAATAAAGTTTTCACAGCCTAATTTTGCCTTTAAAAGTTCTGGCCTGAGGAGACACTCCAGAGTCCTTTGGGAGTCGTATTTAACCGAAGCATAGTTTTCAAAGAGCTGTTGTGTGCAAGGAATTGGTCAGTGGGTATCTTATCAATGAACTTAAAGTTCAAAAGGTTATTCCTTTGGATATTGTCCTAATCCATTAGAACTGAGAACAATCATGAAAAACATCAAGTTGGTAGAAGGAACAAATGTAGATCAACTTTGGAATTTCTTACTTTTTTCTTACTTTGAAATAACATCCACATCTTGCACACATAAATACAAGAGTAATTAATGACTTTTTTAAAAAATGGAATGTGAGTCTGGACAATCACAGTGCTAACAATAATCTTAGTACTTTAGATACATATACTGCAATTTGGAAGAAGACTGGATTCAAGAAATTATAAGAACTGTACTGGGCGCACTGATGTCAAATTCCAATAACAGAGAATTCTAAAACCTCAAAAGTTTGCAGCAGAAGAAATCAAAGTTCCATACCTCAGTCACTGCTATAGAAAAGCTGAAGCAGGGAAGTGTAGTGAGCACTATACACATCACCAGGACAGGTCTCCTAGCAAGGGAGAAAAAAATAAGCAAAAGCAGTAATGTTGAAGATCCACAGTTCCTGTTACATTCTGCTAATTTTGCAGTTACTGTTCCATTCATCTATAGTTTTTGAAGAACCCAACTGCTTCCCTATTTCCATTTCCCAAATGTTTGAGACTGGCAAAGAGGAACACATGCAAAAACCAGAATTATTTTCTTGAACAAAGGGGTGAGAGACTTTCAAATGATTAGCAAATCCTGGATTACTAAAGCATCAAAGCACAAGTTAAAGGACATTCAACGTTTCCACATTCATTACTTAGAATCCTACTCATGAGTCGGGTTCTAGTGAGCAACTGGAAAAGAGAATATGATTTTGTCAAACTAGAGTTCACCCATGTTGTAAAACTGATTTTCCAAAAATATATTCAGAGCTAGGCAGAGTAGCACATGCTTGCAATGTCAGCATTGAGGGAGGCTGAGACAGAAGGATTGCAAGTTGGAGTCCCTCCTGAGCAACTTAGAACAAGACCCTGTCCCAAAATGAAAAATAAAAAAAGGGCTGGGAGTGTAGCTCAGTGGTAAAGTGTCCTTGGTGCCTAGAACTGAAGAACAAAAAAAGAAAGATTAAAACATGATAAATTAAAGGTCACTTAAAGTAAGAACATTTGGACACTTTTGCTGGAACCAAAAAAACAACCACATACATAAAAAGGCATAATTTCTGAACTTATTATTTTTTGTTATCAGGATTGAACTCAGGACCTTGCACTTACCAATGAAGGCACGGTGCCGCTGAGCTATATCCCTGGCCCTGAACTTCTTTTTAGACCACTTATACATTATATGATCAATCAAACAGTGATTAAAATATGGTACAGTGGTACTATATGATAGAGAAAACAGAATATTGAGCTTCATTCATTGAGGGGAGGACAACAGATGTTCCAAGATGTTCTATAATGAAATATTTACCTCCTCTTCCATTAGTTAAATACATTATTTTTTAAAAATTTTGTATTTGAATGTAATATAGGTAGATATTGATAAAGAAAATGCAAGTAAGCACTCTTCTTCTGTAAAAAAAAATCCAAATTTTGTAGCAAAATAGAGACTACGAATAATGAACACACTGTGTACCATAACCCTGAAAGAATGGCCAAAATGTTACCAGGGTACAAGTCAAAGACAAAAAAGACTCTCTTACAAAAAAAAGAAACAAGAAGATAATATAATCCTTTCTTTTTCATGAACTAGGAGAAGCTAGTAGTATAAATGAAACAAATCCCATTTATATCAAAATACAATGAAATACAGAATGTGAGGAGTTATTTGAACATCTCCCTACCTCCTATTTCTCTATCTCCTGTTTTGCGCTTTACTGACACATGTGTATATTGTGAGTTTCTTGTATAAGAGAAATCGTGTGACTTTTAAGTTGGTGTGTCTGACTTATTCCACTTAACTTTATGGTCTCAAAGTGCATCCATTTGCCTACAAATGCTTCAAGTTTATCTTTATGGCACTGTGTATAAACACACTTTCCTCATGCATTCATCTGTTGGTGGACAAACACACTGTTTTCAAGATCTAGCTATGACAAACTGTACTCTATAAGCATAGGTATGCCTGTATCCTTTCATATAATCTGCTTCTCAGCACAAGAATCATTGTTTTCAAATTTTTAACAATTTCTCCCAGATTCCCCTAGCCCAGGGCTATCTTAGATGCTGTAAGTGCAGACATAGGTTAGCCGGGGCAAATGCCCCTTTCTCTTACCCAGACCTGGTCAACACCAGCATTGATGGGATTTGAAACTGGTGCCTTGGATTCTTTGAGCCCAAATCCAAGTTCCTACAGCACAAGACTCCCAAGGGAACATCCCGCAAGCCTTTTTATCTCAACTGAACCTCTAAAAGAGGGATTCCTCCTGGAGCTCTTTATCTAAGTTATCTTCCTGGGTTATGTCATGCATTCCTGTGGGTTCAAACACCACCCACTTCTCCCTGGCTCTCAGATATATGCCGGTCATTTTCCTGAGCTCTGAACTTGCACACCCATCTGCGTGCCATCTCTCCCTGGATGGCAAAGAAGAAATGCAGACCTGACATGTCCCAAAGGAGTTCTCCTCACATCTATGACAACCCATCATCTGATCCTGTCTGATTTACTAGCAAGTCCATTCTCTTCTAAACCAACAGTGTCCACTTTTACTTCTCCTCTGCAATACCTCCTAGCTGGTTTGCATAGCCGCTTCTCCTCTGGCCTAGTAATAATTTCTCCATATTGTAAATTGGAGTCATATTTTAATTTTATTTTATTTTGGGTGGTTTTTTTTTTTTGAGTCAGGGTCTCACTATGTAGTTCAGGCTGGCCTTGAATTTAGGATGTAGCCCAGGCTGGCCTCAAACTCACAGTGATCCTCCTGAGTGCTGTGATTACAGGTGTGAGTTAGAGTCATATTTTTAAAATGCAAAACATATCATACTACCCTGCTCAAAAACCTTCAAAGCTGCTGGTCATGGTGGTACACACCTGTAATCCCAGCCCTCTGGGAAGCTGAGGCAGGAGGATCGAAAGTTTGAGCCCATCCTGGGCAAATTAGCAACTTAGTGAGACCCTGTCTCAAAGTTGAAAAATAAAAGAATAAAATGAAATAAGGGGATGCAGTTTAGCACAAAACCCCTGAGTTTAATTCCCAGTTCCAACAACAACAGCACAACAGTACCCTTCAGTGGTGGGTGGGAGAGGAAATGGGCAGTGTTGTCTAATGCATACAGAGGCTGAATTATGCAAATAAAGGATTTTGTAGGTGGATGGTGGTGAGGAGTGCACAGCGAAGCGAAGGTCCTTAATGCCCCGGAACCATACACAAAATGGTTAAGGTCGTAACTTTAGGTTCTTTTCATTTTACTATAATTTTTTTATGGAATCCCATGGATGTGCAGTGTGATTAGAATCAAACTAAAATTTATTATTCCAGCCCACAGTGATGGGGCTCCTCCCATCTCTTGACTCCAGATACACTGGCCTTTGTTATTTTGTCTTCGCATCAACCTGGCCCTTCTCAGCCTGACACCGTCTGTTCCCTTCGTCAAGGGCTCTCTACATGTCTGTTCATCTGGTGCCTTCTTGTCATCTGTTTCCATAGAAACATGAACATAAGAGGTTCTGGTGAAAGCTCAGAAAGGAAAGAAAAGAACTGCAGAGAAAGCTTCTGTCTCCTGGAAAAGAGACGTATTGTAACGGATGGATGCTGCCAGGAATATGAATGTTAAAGGTGCTTCGGGTGTTTAACGTGGAAAGGAAGACAAATGTTTTTGGAAATGGACCCTATTTATAAAAAGGCAGCAAATGGAGCTGAATGGTGCTCTACCAGGTAGAAAAATAGAACTGGGAAACAGTGTCAGATCTGGAGCTGAGCGTTCCTGAGCAAAGTGTTGAGGCACCTTCTGTTTTCCATGGGTTGCTTCTAGTAAAATGGGAGGGCAGAGGGATAAATTGAAGAAGGCATTGTTTAGCAAAAAAGAAACTAGAACTTGAATATCACAAAATGTTTAGCCCATCTGTAATGCAAAGCAGGACAAAACACGTTTAGAAAAGAACCCCCAGATTGTGGCTCCTGGATCCAAGAAACCCCCTTCCCAGCAGACAGCTGGCTGGGGACGGAGGAAATAGAGAGGAGGGAATGGAGGGGGCCCTGGGGCGTGTGGGACTCCAGGGACGAAAGGTGCTGGTAGAGGTATTTGGACACAAATCCATTATACAAAAGGAGAGAAAAAGGATGCTGGTCAAACAGAGGCACAGATGCTGGTGCTACAATCCCCAAACCAGAGATTCCCTCCGCAAATCCCAGGGCAGGGCCACGAGGTACAGCCAAAGAGGCCCAGCTGCCACCTAGGGCCCAGACAATAGAAATCCAGCCTCAGAGAATTAGTCTCAAAGCTTAAGACTTAGTAAAAATTTCCCTTCTAGGTTTTGAACTTTCTTGAGACCCGTGGCTCCTGTTCGCCTCCCAGTTTCCCCCTTTGGGAATGGTAATGTCTCCCCTGCCCCAGTGTTCTGGATCTGGTTTCATAGGTTCATGGGTGAAGAGGACTCCGTGGTAGCTTCTGAGACTGTGAGTTGCTGATGTTGAGACAGGAGTTTGAACTTAGAATTGATGTTGGAATGACTAAGATTTTGATCTTGGGGTGGACAAATCTGTTCTCCACATGGGAAGCACATAAATGTTGAGGGCCCAGCAGGTGAAATCTACAGGTTGAATTTTTTTCTCCTGAACAACTGTAAGGTCTAATTCCCAGAATATACATTCATGCCATTTATGCTATAGAAATAGCATTTGTATAGCAGTCATTAAGTTAAAATGGGGTATCAGAGTGTAGCATAACCTAAAGCGGCTAGGGTCTTTTAAAAATGGAGACTTTAGAGGCAGACACACACAAATGGAAGACTGTAAGGACACACAGGAGGAAGTTGTGGGAACATGGCGGCATACACCATGGCGAAGTGTTACTATACCACAGAAGGTCAAGAACTGCACTTGAGCCAGCAGAAGCCAGGAAGAAGACATGGAACAGATTGTCCCTATGTCCTTGAGAAGGGACCAACCTTGCTAGCACCTTGATCTGAGATTTCTAGCCTCCCGACTTTGGGATGATACATTTCTTTACGTTACCAAACTTGTGGACTTTGCAACAAAAGTTACTGACAGCTAATATGAATAGTGGTATTTATGCTATTAACACCAAAGATATAGCTTTGAGAGTTTATTCATGCTGCAGCTAATGTAACGATGCCATTATAGCCTAGAACAGCTAGGGAAAGGACTTGGGGTGTGCTGTATTTCCCTCCCAAAGAAACGGGCTAAGAGCTACCAACACCTTCCATGAGCATCAAGGATAAAATGGCAATAAGAAGGACTCTCCCAAGAGCGTGGCCCACGAAGAAAGCATGGGGCTGGACCACAAGGGGTTAAAACTTCCTGTTTGTGAGGGAACATTCTGTCCCCGAGATTACTCACAGGAGAAGCATGGTAGCTGGAAGGATGACTGTAACTTGGAAAAAGGCTCTCTGCTCAGAAATGTACAGAGATTCTTTTTCTTACCTGACTCATTCATTCTAAGTTTCCCTGCTTGTCTTCCCAGGATTCCCACAGTCTGGTCTTAACCTTCCAGAACGTGCTAACATTGCCTCTCTACACTCCAACTGAGTGAGCTCCTACCGCACGCCAAGTGCTTGAGGAAAGTGTGTTACACTACAACCCTGTGAGCAACGATGAAACGGACGCTGAAAGTGTAATTCGTTTGCCCCGCTCGGAAGTGAAAGGGGACTTTCAGTCCTCATCTTTCTCATTCCAAAACCCACACGCTCGCAGCCGCAGCACTGCACAGCTCCCCTCTCCGCAGTTGCTCCTAGGTCAGTCTCCCACTGCTTATAAAACGTATGCTTATTCTTCTCTTGACTCATGACTCTTAGTCATCCTCCACTTGCATGTCTTTCCACTCCCCTTTCCAAGCCCGGGGCACATCAGGCTTCTCTCCTGACACTGCCTCTGAGTCCTCTCCTAGTAAAGCTGCATCTACGTGGCCGATCCTAAGAACCCACCGCGGGAAGGAGCTCTGTGGGCTGATGGGGAGGGGCCAGAAGTGAGGTGAAAAGAATGAATTACAAAACGCCTCCCCTACCATCAGTATTAAATCTTGAGGACTCTGTTAGCTGGATGACTAATGGACTCATGGGTGGGTCTCATCAAATTGAGAAATGCATTGTAGAGCATTTTGTCTTTTGTGGATTTTTCATGTACAATTGTGCAGTCTACACAGTAGAATACAAAAGCAGCCCTGCTGCAGTCAGGTGTTATCCTACAGCAGTCCCTGAAGAGCACCAGCTAGAAGGAAGAATTCATATAAGAAGACAGGACATGTAGGTGCAGGTCAAAGAGCAGGCGGTGCTGAACACTAACTATGTCCTAGAATATAGGCGCTCGTACTCCTGATGTTAGCTGGTGGACAGGCCTGCCAAGTACCCAATGGCTACTCAACAAATGCTCATTTATAAGTGCACTGAATGAATGACAAGTGGGGACTGGAAAGAAATTCAGGCATGTAAACTTACTGCTGTTTAAGCAAACCCTTAGAGTGGCCTAGTGGCTCACTATGAAATTGAAGAATTTCTGGTAAAGCCATCACATCTAAGACCTTTCAACTGGGTATGGTGATACATGCCTGTAAAGCCAGCACTCAGGAGGCTGAGGCAGGAGGACTGCCTCCAGTTCAAGGATACACAATGAGTTCAAGACTAGCCTAAACTACATAGTAAAACCTATCTAAAAGTAAAAAGTATTTTAAAAAAAAGACACTGAGTAGATCTAGAGGAGGTACCTTTCAGACTGACACTACCAGGACCCTAAAGATTTCGGTGGTTAGAAGGATGAGTAACCCCAACATAAAAGAGAAATGACAGTAAACTACTGAGTGCATGTGAAAAATAGTTCAACTATTCATTCATTCACCTAAACTGTGCTAAAAGACCATATGACACCCTGTTTCAAGGCGAGAAAGACAAAGATCCAGTCTAAGGCACAGACAGGCCACTAGGAGTTGCCTAAGTGCGGGACGAGGGGACCCTGCAATGACAGCAAGTTTTTCCGTGGGTTTCAGTCAACTGTCCCCTCAGCTATGCTTTAGATTTTTTTTTTTTTTTTTGCGGTACTGGGGATCGAACTCAGGACCCTGCGCTTGCTAGGCAGGCGCTTACTCCACTGAGCTATATCCCCAGCCCCCCCCTCAGCTATGAAACAGGTGACAACACCACACATGAGGCTGATTGTGTTACATCAATAGCTGATGCCGGTAGCAACATCAAAAAGCTTCAGGGACTCAGTGAACTCATATCCAGATATTAAAAAGCTAATCAGCATCTCCAGGAGATTTCTACAAAAATAGTAGGTCCCTAAACCATGGGACAAGAAGGCCTGATGGATTTCTGCACACTAGGGAGGAGAAAGCAGCAGACGGATGTGGCGAGGTGGCGCGACCAACGATCAGCCAGCGCTAGAGCTTGATGCGGATACAGGAACTGAAGAGAAGCCCCTCACCGAGGTACGGAGCTGGGAGTCCCCATGAGAGAATGGTAGTTTATACCAGGATGGGAGACGAAGCACTTAAGAGCAATAAAAAGGGGAAGTAATGGAGCACGGGGCAGAGCCCTGACCGTAGTCGAATTCCCCGGCATGTTAAGGGAGAACAGAGGGGGTCTGACACTGGGTTTGAATCTGCAGAAATTCAGGGAACCATACCAAAAACTCAAATGGTGGTACCATGGAAATGTGGGTCTAACTGGGTGCCGTAAGTGGTCATGAAGGACAGAGAGCCCGTGCTAGAGAGGTGAAGAAGAAGCAATGGAATATGGTGACTCACATATGATGGGCAGAGAAAGGCCAAAGGTGCAAGCTGGCTGCTTTGTGGGATAGGGGTGGGCAAAGCAGGGGAGAAAGCCTGCCGCAGAGCATGACACAGGTATGAGACTCCAACACTGAGTGGGTAAGAAGGAGCCAGCCCTACAGGACTGTTCTGGGAAGAAGTAACCAGTAAGCACGAATATTTAACTTATGATTTCTTACCAGCAACTCTCAAGGTGCTTGGAAGAGTGGGCTCTATCTTGTACATCTTGGCTAGTTTCACATTACTCAGGGACAGAATGGTGCTCAGGAGGCCAGACTCTGGGGACAGATACACTTGGGGCAATCTTGCCTCAGTGAAGTCTTTGGCCATGTGATCTCGGAATTCCCATGCCTTAATTTCTTTCACTTGCAAAATATGTAAATGTTAAGGTATTAACTAAAATCATGAAGACAATTGTTTAGAATTGTGCTTGGTATGTAGGAAATGTATCAAAAATATTTGTTCTTCTTTTACTATGACTACACTTTCTAGGACAATTACCACTGCTTAACACAGATCAATAGCAAAATCTTACCCAAAGATTAACGATTTTGGGTAAAATGTTAACAACTTCAGCCGGTAAAATATAACCCCAAATATTGGAATCTTTGCCGTCCCCTAGGATTCCTGGCATGTCACAGACTAAAGTTGTACTCCAAAGGATGTAAAAGAGTTCCTGAAGCAAAGCTCTGGATCCCAGGACATTCTGGGAGCCTTCAAAAATATTCGGACCGTCCGGCCCACAGTGTGCCTTCTCCAGGAGGACTTGCTCTGGGGTCAGGCTGGTCTTACAGCAGAGCAGTCTCACACATTATTGCTAGGATCTCTCTTGCTTACTGAGTAGACAGCTTGGTGTTTGTGTAAATAGCTTTTCTTTATTTCCTACAGCATCTGCCTTGTCCATTATGAATTATGACAGGAAACCCTAAAAAGGAACCATAATTCTAAAAGAATGAGGAAGTCTTTAACAAGCACGCCCTGGATTAAAGTTCGGGTTGTATTGGGGATTTAGTGCCTGTCTTAAATACTGTGAAATGGTTTCCTCCCTTATAAGATAAGAGTTATACCCACTTGGTCAACTTCACAGCACTGTCATGCAAGTCACAGGGACAAGTGGACATAAAAATGCTATGTACATGTGAAATATTTCATAAGATATTAATGACGTCTTGTATTGGCCCTTATTATTTTAAAAAGATAATTCTCCAAAATCAGGGACTATCACTGACAGGACCTACTTTTGGTCAGTTTTGTCAATTTTCTCATTATGCCTACCATTTCTCAGACTCATGTGAAAGATTAAACAAGATCACATCTTAAGTAAAAATAATCAACATTTGCCCTAAGGTAACAACGTAGATGCTTACTACCTGGTACCCACTAGGCTAGAAAGAGTTTATGTATAGCATAGCACAGTTATACATAAAATAAACCAATACTCTCAGAAAGATACTAGACTGCCCCTGTTTTGCTCATGGGAGTACTGAAGCTCAAAGAATTCAAGTAATTCATGCAGATGGGGTTCTTCAAAGCTGGGATTTGAACCCCAGGCTTCTCTCTCTCTCTTAGCTGTATTGCCAGGAGAAACTCTGTACCAGCCCGTGGCTCCCTTTCTCTCTGAAGACTAGCCTTGTGGGGCTCATGATGCCTACGTGGGCCTTGAAGGTGGCTCCAAGAGAGAATCCAACTTTAAATCTGTGAACGTTAAGGATCCCTTACATGTCACGTAAACAACTCTAACAACGTCTAATATAGTCTCCAAAAATAAGTTTTTTTAACCTTGGAGATTGAATCCAGGGCCTGCACACTGAGCTACATCCCCAGCCTTTTTGATTTTTTAAAAATAGGGTCTCACTAAGTTGCTCAGGTGGGACTCAAATTTGTATTTGTCCTGTTTCAGCTTCCTAGAGTGCTAGGATTATAGGTATAAGCTACCATAGCAAACTAATTCTGATTTTCAATTCTTACTTTCTAGAGTAGCAATTATTTCCGTATCATCTTCATGGAACAATTAAGACTTACACCCTGTATATCACCATAGGTAACATCCAACTATAGATCTATGGGAATCATCTATAAATAACACTGAAACACACATCTTTGAGAGACATGTATCCTAAAGGCATTGGAAGAGCTGTTTTTCTTGAAATATCCTTAGCATTGAAACTCAAAAGAAAAAGGGAGAAATAGCAGGAGAGAAAGAAAATGACGTGTAATCTGACAGATCTGGATTTGCAAATCTTAGGAGTTTTATCAGTCAACAAAGTTAACCACTTCTTTAAGTTTCTATTTCTTCATCTACAATATGAGAACATCCGCACCTATACTATACTGGGTTGTCATAAAGGTAGCATTCAAGAGCAAGCACGGAGTGTGCAAAATTCCTAGATCAATGTTTAATGGCTTTTCTTCTCTTTCATGCCACTAAAAGATCACTCTATGGCAGTGCTCATTAATGAGGCCTTGAACAAAGAGTTTCAGAGTTCACCGGAAACTATAAACTCTCAGCTATGTGAAGCTATTTAAAACATTTATGACCAGTCACACCCACAAACAGAAACCAAAGGCTAGGAGAGGACATCTCAAAAGAAATGACTAAAGGTTGTAATTGTGGTGACAAATTGAGATACTTTATTTTACACGGGGGTGGTTCCCAGACCAGATGTACAGAATGAAATCTGTAGACACCCGCTGCCGCTAGATTGTAACATACCCTGGGGAGGGTAACATTGCCTTAATCTCAGTTGCCCCAGGAGAGTGGGACCTTGACCTTCAAAGAGCTTGTCTAGGGTAGTGGTTAGGAGTATCAGTTAGAGAAAGAACTAAGTCCAAAGTACAGTTCTTTCACTGACTAGTTGCTGAGGGGCAAATGGCTTAATTTCTCTAATCATCATTTTCCTGTTGGAAAAACTGATGATACATTCGTTAAAAGATCTATTTCATTTGGTTAAAGAAAAACTGATGATACATTCGTTAAAAGATCTATTTCATTTGGTTAAAGCATTATATGAGGTGGTGTAGAACTATGAAATCCTGGAGGAAGATCATGGCATGTAATAAATAATCTCTAGAGATGCAATTATAACTTAATAATAATAATGCTGATAATAATAATACATGATATGGGAAAGATTTCTGCCTGAATTACAGCCAGAGTCCTAAGGATATGAGCCAATGTGAAAAAAAACCTGCAACAAACGAGGCATGTAGTGGGCCGGCTTCCTGCTGGCTCACCTTTGCTGCCCTTTGGACCTTCCATCATTCCCTTGATTTCTAGTCAAACCAGAGTCTTGGACAATCAAAGCATTATCCCTACCAGGTATGAAAGATAAGGGCCCATTCTAGGCCTCAGTTGTACCATAGGAGATCCCAAGGATCTACTCAAGATTAGAAAGTTCCCTTCGCCCCACTAATCAAAGCAGGGCCAACTACCAAGTGTTTACTTCTAGACATGTTGGAGTGCCAGCTTTGGAAAACAGAAAATTCCTCTGAAAAGCTTCAAGGGGCCACATCTGGTCTTCGCACCTAAAGGATGCATCTCAAACTCCACCCGTACTTGGCCTCTTCTGCTTCAGCATCTTCCCAAAGATGTTTCTAATTATTTTCTTCATGTATTATCTTTACATTTCTGCCTTTGCTCATGTTTAAATTCCTAACTTCTTGATTTTCAAGTGTGCTTTATGTTGTTCTATTTTAAAATAAAAGATCACTATGAAAGAAAATTTATCTGGGAGTGATGGAGTACGCCTGTAATCCTGGCACTCTGGGAAGCTAAGGCAGGAGGGTCACAAGTTCAAGCCTAGCCTGGGCAATTTAGCAATTTAGTGAGATTCTGTCTTAAAATGAAAAATTAAAAAAACGGGCTGGGGTTGTAGCTCAGTGTGACCTTGGATTCAAGGCCCAGTTTTGAAAAACAAAAAGGAAAGAAGAGAAAAAGTTTTAACTTATCAAAGAGTAAGATATCAGGTCTAAAGATTTAAAAGGAAAAATACACTGGCATCAGGCATTATTTGTTCTCAATACCTTCACACAGATGACAGTCTAGCAAAACTGCTAATTAAACCAAAGTTAAATCTTGATTTCTAATAAATAAATAAATAATACTTGATTTCTTTAAAATGTGCCTCTACTTTCATTGAAAAAGTAGTTTCTTATTATAAGGGCAACAGGATTTACCAACACTGTAAAGATCTTCCTTAAAATCTAAGTAAACAAACCAACTGCCAATGGTTTGCCAAACAAATCAATCTACCAAATGCCATGTAAACATTTAAAACTAGATACTACTTTCAGTTCTACACCAAAGTAAAATTCTACATTGGAGCCTCACTATTAGGATTTGAAGAAATTAACCCTGGTAACTATGCAATTTGTTGTACAGAGAAATTAGGTGCACTGTTTGCATTTTAGGATTTCAGGGACTCAGCTAACACCATTCTTATTAACACATGTAGTTCATTATTGCTTAGAAAAAGGGCCAGAGAAAGTGTAGAAGATACTATCATTACAATGCAGAAATAGTGGTTGTAACCACACCACTAATCTCACCTTATTAACACTTGTGTAATGCATACATACATCTGTAACATAACATGTTAGAAATTATCTGAAAGCATCACAGGGATTAAACTCAGCTAAAGACCTCTTTTACTTACCACCCAGTAACTTTTTTGTAAAGATGACGTTTCTTGTATAAAAGAACTTTTATGGGCACCCAGATGAACAGAGTCACCACAGCCACGTAAGCGATAGAACAGGAAACAGTCAGCCAATACCATGTTCTCTCAGGCATCTTCCTTGCCATGTGGTAGGCAGTGGCAAACTGTTCCATAATCACAAGTGTGGGGACAGAGAAGGCAGCAAACTCAAGGAGCTCAAACACCACGAGCTTAATTATCCTTCCAGAAGCCATCCTGAGGAATAGCAGGCTTTCTGAGGAGCAGCAGGCTACCCTGGATCCGATGCTCTCTCCTTTGGTTGCGAGCAGCACGCAGGCATACAGATACTGACCCAGGTTCAAGTTCCTCATCCTGGAATCGCTAACCAGTGACCGTACTCTTTTATTGACCCTCACATGGTTCGATGATCTTCTCACTTAACAACCACAGCCCCTTAAAGACACAGGAGCACTGTGTGTGTGGTCACTTCCACAGTGTATTTGCACATCCATTGTGAGAGACCAGATGAACTCTAAAGTGTGCCTTGGAATACTGTGCTTTTAAAAAGAGGCTTCTAACATGTAAGTGTTTACTGCTGATTTTAGCACAAAGTCATTTATACAATGTTCAACTTTTGTAAAGTAGAAACATTGGGATAATGTAATTTGAGAGTCAAATAGGAAAAGGAGCTGTAATCCACTCCCCTATTTTTACGCCTAAGCAAATTCAGGCAGAGATATTCAAACCCAGAGCCTTCTTCTTTGGAAAACTATCTCTGATTTTTCTCCAAAGTGCTAAAACAGGAGTTTGAGGTCCCTTTTCAATCTCCTAACTGCTATCCTGCCTTATACTTACAATATGTTACCATATTGCACCCTGGTTGCCACCTAACACACATTAACATTGTTTTTATGTCACTGGTCAGGAAACCAAAATGACGCTATTAGACGCCTGTTATCAGAACTAACACACAAAGAGCTATCCAGGGGTTGGGGATATAGCTCAGTGGAATAAGCACTTGTCTAGCAAGTGCAGGGTCCTGAGTTCAATCCCCAGCACTGCAAAAAAAAAAAAAAAAAAAAAAAAACAAAGAGCTATCCATACCTAGTCTTACAGCAAATCCAATATTTAAACACAGCAGTTATGTTCACAAATCCTTCCTTTAAAAGTATATTTGAGTATCTGTGGTGCATGCTTTCTTTACTAGGACTACAGGTGTGAAGATGTATGAATGACAGGGGCTCCTGAGAACGTTCACAGTCCAGTGGGGAAAATAAACCTATAAACAACAAGAAGGGACAAAGGTCAAGAGTACACGCTAAATGCCATAGTAACACACGGGAGGGTTTCATCTTTGAGCTCAGGCAAAACAAAGGTAAGATATGAGTAATCGAGATGGATTGGGGTGTTGGTGACATTTCAGGTAGAAAAAAAAATTCAGGTGGGTTTCAGTGGTTAATAAGAACCTGCTGGGGCACAGCAGGAACTAGGAAAAGTGATGTAGGAAAACCCCATAGAGGATATATCCCTTCACATCCCATAAAGGATTTGGGGAAGGGAGATGGCAGACAGTGAACAAGCAATCATTGACCATTTGGAAAGGAAAGTCAGTGACGTGCATGGAAGACAGGTGCGGCGCTGCGAGGAGGACCAGCCGTGTTAGCACTGTCTACTGGACACTTCCTGGGGTGGATCAGCAAGGTCCCCAGGGGAGCTGACCCAAAGCCACAGGTAAAACCTCAGTGGGCCAGGCAGGTTAGAGTTAATGAAGGGCTCTACGCCGCCACAGCCCATCCTCCTCCAGCCAAATCTCCCTAGCCTAAAAGTGTTTCCAGTGTTTAAAAGCCAACAACTGTGCTTGGGCCACAGAATGTCCAGCTATCAATGTACGCCAGTCAGAGCTCATCCTCCAGAACTGAGGTAAGAAGCACTAAACAGAGCGAAGGAAGGCCCCGATTTGGAGTTAGAGTTAGACCAAGCCAAATCGTCTGCTCTACAACAATCCCTGGCATGGTATGAATAGTCACTAAGTACGTGATGAGTGGATAGAATGAATGAGTAAATGAATGTATGAATGAATGAATGCATGAATGAAAGCCAAACAGCCAATGAACATAAGAATGTGCAGTGTGAGGATGTTGAGCTGGAGAGGGAGAAGCTGAGAGAGACTGACAGGGAGGAGCAGACATCCCCTGGAAGACCGTTTTCCACAGGGGCCTCACTTACTGCATTTTCTGGTTTGTATGTGTCCTTACAAAAAAGGACCATTGCTCTTTGCAGACAAAAGGGCTTGAGTGAAAAACAAACAAACAAAGGGGTATGTTTACCAGCAGGGGCCAAATATTTGGAGACAGCTTGTAAATATACTAGATGATTCAGGGGGAAACACTGGAGTTTTAAAAAATCAAAGTGAAGTGAATCAGAGAAGGCTCCTCAGAGGAGGTGCCTTTGGACCTGCGTTCATCTTTCTGTTAACTCTAAGCAACAGCTATAGACGGCTACAGCGATTTTCTCTGTGTGTGACTGCGACCTTTCCTTCAAGAAACAGTCGTGCGAATGCTCAGCAAAGATAGCTAGATAGACGAGAAACAGAGAGAGACGGGGGGAGACCAATACAGACAGATGCTTGTGTAACAATAGGAATGACAATGCCATTTTAGATGTTTGATTATTTATAAAATATTACAGCTGTAGATTTATATGTAAATTTGCAAATCCAGGAAACTACTCATCAAACTGTTAACAGTGCTGTCCCTGGGCTTGGGAGGTAGAGTGAAGAAAATTGTTAGCTATTATTAACATTGCCAAAAGGAAAAAGAAAAAAACAGAAAAGGAACAAAATACACAAAAATAAACATTGCCATAGTTTGACAATTTCACAGGCATAAAAATTAGAAAAGACTTTTAGACTAAGAAAATGCAATTAAAATAGTAAGTGTGACTGAAGAAATTTTAGGCTCTATGGTTTTTAAATCTTTCCCTCGCCGGTTTATTTGCCCTTGTGTTTCCGTAAGCGGGGGCCAGATGAACAAATTTCACGTCCACAAAGCGTCACAGAGTGGCAGGACGGCCAGGCAGCAAGCAGAGGACGGGGCAAGGGTTGGATGACTTCCTGGCCGGCCACGTCCTCCCCTGCCCTCTCCCCTCTTGAGCTCTTCTTTCTTTTCTGTACTGGGAACTTGAAGCCATCCATCTTCGGCGCCCTATCTCGCACCTAAGCAGGCCTTACTGCATGTTCCTACAAGGAAGGGATGAAGAAGCGAAGTGTAAGTGAGGGGTGTGCTGGGTTTTAGTAACAGCTAACTGCCCTTTACTCTGTGAGAATACCGTCTCTGCCGCTGACATTTCAGGGGAGACCATGTACTCTCTGTCTCCATATGATCTGTTCACTCAGTCCCTTGAGTTCCTCCCTTGGTCCGCTTACCCTTGCAGGGCTGTGTTCCAGTTACAGCCACCATGTCTCCTTCTGCCACAGCAACAGCTCCTTTCGGTCCCAGAGAGAGAAAAGAGAAAGTCCCTGTGGACTGCAGAACTGACTGAGCTCATTATGAATATTGGAAGAAAGACTACACTCTGCTCAGTGAAGACAGTACAGGTGCCAAAGCTACAATATCTTTCCCAAGCATTACCCACCCGGGTACCCTCAGAGCTCCCTATTCCAGGATGGATTTGAGCCATTACCAAAGCAGGCTGCAGAGGACTGTGTGATATCTGCCTAGTCCAAGGCACAGTGTTCAGTGGTTTCAATCTTCAGCTCTTACAGAGAGTCATTTGACTGAATTATACCTCACAGACCAGCAGAGCAACTAGCTAGCTTGGCAAAGAAGAATGCCATTATGCCAACATTAAGCTACTGGAGGAAAATAATGCCAGAGCCTGACTTGGAGGTAAATACCAAGGGAAATTAAAAGAGGGTTTAATGTCACCTACCCTTCAGCTGGCACCAGTTTACTGCAGTCCTCATTCCTTCCCTTTTAACTCCCCTGACAAATTTGCCACACAATCGCACTGCCAGTAACTGGAAGGACACTAAGGAGAACGTTTTCAAACCACCCGAATTCTTTACTTGGGTTAGTTTAGTACCGATTGAAAGAACCCTGAGCCTAGTATGCGCTTTAATGCTGGGTTTCAGAACTTCCTGGTAGGGAACGGAATAAAAAAAAAATGATTTGATTTTCTGAAGCTGAATCCTCAGTGGAAAGACTGACTCTTGCGGTTAGAATTCACTTCCACGTAGTAGTGTTGATGCAGTGATTTTTATTTTAGTAAGCAGAAGATACTCTGTCCAGAGGGAACACCTGTTCTCCACGCTCCCAACTGTCACTTCCTGCCTGCAGGCAGGAAGTCAAAAACTGAAAGTCTCTAAAATTGTTAGTAAAATCATTGGTAATCGCAAGGTTTGTTCACTGTTTTCACCACAAGGTCTGTGAAAAAAAGAAAAGTACCAACTGCCAGGAACGTTTTGGGGTATCTGTGGTTGGTTTCCTGCCATCCTGTGATGGCGGTGTGCAAAAAGGCAGGAGCCGATGGTAGCGAAACTGCTCCCGGGATAAAGCTGGATTTATGGAGGTGAAAGCCTGTCCTAGGGCTTCGTTTCCTGATACTTATAATTTCCAAAGAGTTGCTGACTCTCGCAAGCAGGTGTTGCCAAGCAACTCATCAGAAGGAAACCTAGTGAAATTACGATGCTCTCTGCTAGGCACCTCCTTCACCAGTGTTATGCTATTTTAGTCTGGACTGTACTCACTTGAAAGAGTGGGATACTGTATAATCTCATGTGTCCAACTATTGAATAATGGAAGCAATTTTTAGGAGCAAAAGCAATACCACATTTTTGTAACCCTCTCATAATGGGTGACTCTTCTTAAAATGAACAAAATACACAGAATATTCTTATTTTTTAAAAAATGTATGTACTTTTCATTTACAAAATCAATTACCCTTTTGTTTTTTCCTTCAGTACTACGGATTGAACCCAGAAACCTGAGAAGCCTTCCACCACTGAACTTTGTACCCCTAGCTTTTAGGATACTTTGAAATGCTTTTCTATTATAATTTCTCAGATCTCAAAAAAAAAAAAGACAATAAATGAAGACTTTCTTTTCCACTATATATCCATCACAGAAATTATATACATAGTAAGCTAGGAATTATAATGACAAATTTAATAAAATAATTAAAACATATTTAAAAGCAGGTATAGCCCTAATCAGCATAAACTCATCCTCATATTTAACAAAGATGCTTTGGCCTAAATTTCTCTAATCTTCACTAATTTTTACTCATATCACTTAATTTGAAATCACTTCCAGTGTCTTACCCGAACTCCCGCAAAATAAGGAAAATGATAATTACCGAGTTAACTGGCCATTGTAAATAAACTAGCTTAACCTTCCACGTGTCTCACTGATCTGCAGCATTTAACTCCCCTGAAGAGGGCAGGGTTTCTTTCATTTTAACCACGATTCTGGGTCGATCTAGGAAACATTAGGAGTTTGGAACCTTCTAACCTAGCGGATCCTCTTGAAAAATGGCGATGAAGGTGTGAGTCCTGCGGAAGGTTAAATACACTGTACCTGCTTACACTGCATTTTGTTTGGCCCATTCAGTTTGACAAGCATTTAAGGAGGTGAGTTAGAGAGTGAGGGTTTTTCAATAAAACTGCCTCAGTGCCTTCCCTCACATTTAGAGTAAAAGCCCTGGGCTTTCCCACAGCTTGTGAAGCTTTATCCAGATCTCCCTAACTTCTGTTCTCTCTGAATTACTACTTTTTTGCTCAATCCTTCAAAATTCTTTAAAGACACAGACCTAAAGGCTTCAGTCCCAGCTGTTCTCTTGGCCTGAAAAGATCTCGCCAAAATACCCCAGAAAGCAGGCACTTCGCTGGCTTTATGTCCCTTCATCAGTGACACATTTTCAGTGAGACCAGTTACCTGCAGTGTCAACCCCCAATTTCCGGTCCTCCTCTCTGGCTCATTTTTACCACTTAACACTAATATCACGTTTATTCAATGTACTTATTATGTTAACTCTCTGTACCCCAAGTACAGTGTACATTTCTGGAGGACAGGAATTTTTTTCTTTTTTAACAATTTTGACCTCGGATACATGCTAGCTTGGCATGTTGGATCCTAACAAATCTTGAATGAGTGACTGAGTGAACTCCCAAATGCACCAAGGAGACTCTCCTCATAACTACAGTGCTAAGGCAGCGCTTTCTAGTCTGTTAGGGAGCCAGACAGATCCATTGGTAATTTCAACAGAGGTGCAAGAAGAAGTGTATACCCGCGGCATGGCCGGAGCAAACGGGAGATGGTGCCAACATTCAACCCGGAGGCTCAAGTGAATGTTTCCTGACCAGAAGCAGACATGGTGCTTAGAAAATGAGTGGTAAAAAAACCAAAATTATAACACATTCAAAGATCTAACTGATTTTACTTCCAGTTCATGAATCAGCCACATTTTTTCTTTTGTTTTGGTACAGGGAATAAAACTCAAGACCTTGTGCTTGCCAGGAAAGTGCTTATGCTATACCCCTGGCCCCCAGTTCATGAATCAGGACAGCATCCCATTCTACAAAATGGAGGAAGGGCTCGAGTGAGTCAAGCAGCAGGCATTGGTTTTCCAGGCAGGAAAGGGCTGACGTGAGCAGAAAAGAGGAATGAAAAGCAGATTGGTCTTTGCCAACTTCTTTCTTTACCAGAGACTTCCTCAACCCCAGGTCAGGCTGCAGGCGCCTTCCGATTGGGGGCTGTGAATTTGTTTTTGTTTTAAACTGGCTCATGTTTTAAATTCAGCTTGATTATGTGGCATCTAGCATAACTGAATCCATTGTTTTGATCTGGTCTGCTGAGGCCTAGCAAAGTGATGACCACTCATAAATTCCATTTAACCAGAGTCTAACTGGATTCTTTCAAAGATTCTATTAGGAGATATTATTATACTTGTTATAAAACACTGAAATGACTGAAGTCCATATCTAATTATCCAGTTGTAGGCAATATTAGTTCTTATCCCACCCATCCCCCCTTTTTTTCTGGCACTGGGGATTATACCCAAGGACTTCACACTAAACTATATCCCCTTACCTTTTCTGTAATTTAAAAAAAATTTTGAGGTAGGGTCTTACCAAGTTGCTAAGTTGCCCAGGCTAGGCTCAAACTTGTGATCCTCCTGCCTCAGCCTCTCAGAGTGCTGAGATTTTATGGTCCCCTTTTCTTATTATCTTACTTTTGAGACATAATCCCAGAACTTTGGAGGCTGATGCAGGAGGATTGTCTTGTGCTTGAGGCCAGCCTGAACTACATAACAACATCTCGACTCAAAAAAAAAAAAAGAATATATAGATGGATGGATGTTTAGCTTATTAGCTATTTTCCCTGAAGGGACAGGCTTTCTTCATTTATTAGCAATAAAGTGTCACCAGTTGTTTTTAAAGCAATAATAGTGTTCTATAAAAGATTGTGTTATTTAGCTTGCAGGGAAATGGCACACGTTTTTTCTGAAAGACAATATCATACTAACTAGCAGAAGTGATTTATGTGTACTTCGCATTTCTGTTTTTTCTTTTTTCTGTCTTTTTGACACAGAGTTTCACTATGTAATTCAGGCTGGCCTTGAACTCACTATGCATTTTTCTGGGAAGACGGTCCACAGCTTTCTTCAGCTACTCAGAATGTCTCTGATACCTCAGACCAGCTGGGAGAAGAAAGTTTGTTCCAAAGGAGGGTGATGCATAGTATCAATGTTTTCAAAACCAGTAGGACCTAAGAAAATCTTGGGACACCTGTTAAATGATAACCTCATCCCAGATTACTCAAACTCTTCAGGCAATTTTACCAAATATCTGTATGGCACGGTTTGGAGAACAGAGACTTCGGCATCTTTGAAAGCATGTTTGGTTAGACACTTTATAACTCCCTGATTTCTTATGAGCCTGTTTCTGTTGGTAAGGATGTGTTAAACTCCAAAGACAGTCAACAGGAAAATGTTATGTCAGAGGGTTATTACTGATGCTGCCCCAACATAGAGCTGTGAAGTTCCTTATGCATGATTCTCTTCACTAGCAACCTCAAGAATTTTTTAAAAAAATTTTTGATATATGTGTCATTCTCCTTGGGTTGCTCACAGTAAATTAAGTTAGGAAGGCAGCAACAACCCTCAGCAGAGCATGTCAGTTATTCATATGTTAAATAATATGCTCAGGGCTAGGGATATAGCTCAGTGGAATAAGCACCTGCCTGGCAAGTGCAAGGTCCTGAGTTCAATTCCCAGTACCACAAAAAAAAAAAAAAAAAGGAAATAATACGCTCTTCCTTCAGATTCTGCAGTTTTATCAGTTGCTGTTCCTTTGACTGCTCAGCAAACCTAGAATGTTCTCTACATTAAGTAGATAAAGTCAATGCTTTATAGACATCGGAGAAAAACGGGATCAGAAACTGACTGCTCCACAGGATTAATCCCCCTCCCCCATAACTGGATGGATATTTAAATAATTTTTGTTTAAAGTCTCTTTTGTATTTTTCATGATTCAATCTCAGCAGCACTATGTACTGATAACTTAAACTCAGTGCTTTGTGAAAAATACAGTCAATAAATTCTTAGCAACGTACGTTAAACAGTTAAGTGGAACGTGTTTGGCTTTTCATAACGTAATGTGTATGATGACATAATTGTCCGAGGGAAAAACTGGTATCTGTGCAGGCGGTGAATCAAATTGCATTCAGTGACACTGCAACCCAAACATACATCTATGCGCTCGCTCCTGGCCACTGCCTCCCGCCCCCTGGAATGCCTGTCACTGTGCTCCAGTCGGCTCGGCCAGTAGCACGCTGGCAGCAGATCACAGGGCAGCAGAGGCTGGGTATTTATTCCATCCCTCCTGCCCGCCTGCCACAGCAACCACAGCTGTTCAGCGTGTCCCTCCTCCAGAGGGCCAGCTGTCACTGGACTGCCCACCCTCACCGCTCACCACAGTCAGCACTGTGCTGGGAAGAGGTGAGGGGGCCTCAAGCTCCCTTACATGCTCCTGTCGTCTGGAGTAATTCTCTCATGAACCCCTGTTCACCTGCGCTTCCCGAGTATAACTCTGCCTCCTCCAGGACACTGATCAATACAAAAGCTCTCAGGAGCCTCAGTCCATGTCCTGTGAAGTGGAACTGATCATTCACTCAACATTTAGTAAGTGAATAGTATGAAAAAATATGACCCTTAGTGGAATGGTAGATGCAAAATAAATGTATTACTAACATGAAGCAGCTCTATTAAGACACATACAGGGGGCTTGGGTTCCTTCAACTTTAAGGAAAACACTTCAGCATAACTACGTAATTTCTTCACACAATTTTATTACTTAGATATCAAATAGGCAGACTGTGAGCCCATTTTGTCTTCACAGTTCCATGCACGAGTCTGACCTAGTTCACTGGCATCAGATTAGAACTTTTGAGGGTTTTAGAAACAATCTCAAGCCAATTAAAAGCTCATAGTCTCCCTTTGGCACATCTCCCACAAGAATGAAGACCACTCTCAGCAACCAGACCACTGACATTCCAGATGTGCATCCAGAAGGGACGCACCGTTGCTGTACAGGGCCCCAGAGGAGCCCTGTAGAGGGATATCAGCCACATCGGTGTAGAATTCAGTCTCCTCGGAAAGGAAAAGAAGCTCTGGGTTTATAAAAGGGGAAACAGCTACCATTCATATGATCTGTAGTTACGTACAGAACATGATCAAGGGTGTCACACTGGGCTTCCAGTACAAGATGAGGTCTGTGTACTTTCACTTCCCCACCAATGTCATTATTCAGAATTCAACTTTTGTTAAAATCTGTGATTCTTGGGTGAAAAATACAGTCACCGGGTTCGTATGAGGGCAGGTTGTTTGCTCAGTATCTCAAGCCCAGAAAGATGAACCAATCCTTGAAGGAAATGACACTGAGCTTGTTTCAAATTCAGCTGCTTTGATTCAGTCAAAAATAAAACTGTATCAAAAAACTGTTTAGACACAGTCAAAAACAAGGATATCAGAAATGTTTGGATGGTATCTATGTTTCTGTTCAGCAGCCAGATGAGTAACATCCAAGAGCTATCCAGACACAGAAATAAGCTTCTGGACTGTAAGACCAATATGGCCTATTTTAATGGTACAATAAAAGATCTTTATTGAAAAAAAAACGCCTGTAGCCAGCTTAATCTCTGATGTAATTTTGTATTCTAATGAGGTAGTCTCACACAGAAGTGCTCACATTAAAGTCCTGCTGTGGGACACAAACACACACACACACACTCTCCAAGAATGCCAAGATCTTGGAGAACAAGGACCTACTTCATTCTCCCCTGTGGCCTGCACCTTGACAGCACGTACTGCTCACACAGTAGTCAATCACCTGTTCAATAATGACATGGTAGGCAACTCAGCCTAGTGCACTGAGTACAGATTGTAGCCTGGCCATGGTGCCACAAACCCAGAACCACAGCACTCAGGAGGCTGAGGCAGGATTGCCACAAGTTTGAGGGCAGCCAGGACTATATATATATATAGATTCAAAGTCAGCCTGAACTACTACATAGTGAGATCCCATCTCAGAAACAGAGACAGAGAGAGAGACTTTACCTATGCATGAGTTATCCAAACATTCTCAGGCAAATTACACTTTCTTTTTCCAGTTTCCTTATGTATAACATGGGGACATTAGTAGCACCCTTGTTTAAACAGGAAAAGCACTTAGACTGGCACCTAAGTAGTCTAAAAGTAGGGCCAGCATAGGGCCTGTGTAAGTGCTTGCTGATTAGATCAAATGAAAGGATTTGCGAAGCTCCAGTGGTGCAATTGGTTAGCATGTGGTACTTATATAAACTAAAGGATTTGTATACCACATGGAGGTATTAACCCTGGAAAGGACCTTAAGACACAGTTCTCTCATGTTATAGAGAAAACTGAGACCCAGAAAAAGTGAGCGCAGCAAGCATAGAAGTCACAAAATCATCCCAGACAACCTCACTCGGGAAGATCTGCTTATTGATACAGCATATTTTAGAAATAATTTTATCCAGTAACAGAAACCACATGGGCACCCAAATCTGTTCTGGAAAAGGTTTCATTACGAGTGGATTCACTTAAGTTCCACAGTAAACAACTTGTTGATTTTATTCTAATTACCCAACACAACTTTCAAGACTTGTGAGAGGTCTGAGATTTTATATTCCAAGCTGAACAGTGTTAGTTCCCTGAAAGCTGACTGAAGATATAAGAGGTGACATAAGACTGCATTCCTCACGGCACAGGGGGGGAAGAAGGTGGCCGGGTGACACTTGCATTTGCAGTGGGCCACGAGGACACCCTGAGCTTAAAGGACCCAAATCTGTAACGGCAAACCTACCTACCCTGTTCTCAGGAGAGAGACACTAAATGAATCTCCCAAGTGGCTGTAAGCAGACCTGCTCCTTTTTGCAAGAGACACTATCTCTACCTCCCCAACCTACTGAGCGTGCGCCCAGCACAGCAGTCAGTGCCTCTACTTGCAAGACGTGCACAAACATGAAAGAACTAGAGTCATCTTGTGCCAACGTTTATTCCTCGTTTTCATTTACTTTGACAAATTTCCCCACGAGCACACCAACCTGTCATTCTGATTCATCTTTTTGGATAGAGGCTGAGACAAGAGCCGTTCAATTATTCTCATGCAACATTCAACCGAAAGCACAGTGAAAGGGCCTCTAAGCAGGGCAAAGCCAACTTCAATCACACTCCTCCGGCCCAGATCTTGGTAGTTCAACAAATCCCATAAACCATCAAAATGCACCTTTGAAAATCAGAAAGACTTGCACTGCTACCTAATGTGGAGCACCCAGGAAGCAAATAATTATCACCAAGTTATTCTGTGACTATGAAACCAAACCAAGGGCAAACAAGCTGTTCAGAACCCATGTCACGCATTTTTACCTGAGGAACAGCTTAGCAAGGGACTGCAAGAGTCATCTCGTATGAGCAAAGATTTACCCACCCAATTGTCCTTCTGCTAGACTTTCATAGTTCTACAAGCTGCCTCCTTCCCAGCCTGTAAGTTGTCTCTTGCTGCAGAAGCACATGCTTGGTGGCTTCAAACAACATAATTTTATTATCTCACAGGTCCTGGCTGAGCCAGGATTCCGGTCCTCTTCAATGCTGTGAGCGTGATGGTGGCCAGCGCTCGGTTCTTTGGAGGCTCAGCTCAGCTAGTCTGACTCCAAACTGGTTCTGTTAGCAAGACGTGTCATAATCACTGCAGTGGCCTCCTGTCACCCTTACCATAGCCCATGTGTTATCAGCAAGTACACAAACATCCTGCTCACACAAGGATGGGGTTTAAACAAAGGCGTGAGCATCACGGGGGCAGTTCCGTAGGGGCTTGCTACAGGTCAGACACTTTCTTTACGATTCCAGTCAAGCCTTACATAAGCACCGACAGAAACAGGACGTGAGGGCTGGGTAATGTAGCTGAGTGATACACTGTTTGCCTGGCATGCGGGTTTAATCCCTAGTACCATGCAAGAACTAATCAGAAAAAGTACAAGCCACAGACACAGTAAAGTGATAGTCCCCACATTAGAAAACCAACAAAATGTGTACAAAACAATACTACTTTATTGATGCAGTGGTGACAGTGAAATAGTCCTACCCAAACAATGAAGCAGTCTACACTGCTATTTCAGTTCTAAATTCAAGCTAAATAAGATTTAAGGTTTAGTTTCACAATTTCATTAGAAAATTCCAAGTGTCGAGTGGTCCAGCCTTGGTTCTCTTTAACAGGTGTAGAGGTGTGTGGGTTTTCAAAAGCTCACTGGCAAACCGGAGACAGGACAGCAAAACTCAAGGTTATTAGTCTTGGATTTTTCAGGAAACCAAAAACCTATTTTTCATAGGAAATCACCTAGTCCTAACATCTTTTGCTTTCTCTTCGAAAATTCATTCTGTGTAGACTGAATTATCAATCTGTCAGATTTTAATAACAAAAAAATTCTTCTGGGGAGAAATAAGGAGCTGAGTGATTCGCCTTCCCGTGGATCAGGTAAAGGAAATGTGACCTCAAGCTTCAAGGCGCAAGGGCAGAAAGCAAACATCCCACAGACTGGTCTCTGGGAATCCTGCAGGTCGGGAGCCAGCAAGCTGGCCTCACGTGGGCAGTCTGAGGGTTGGGATGAGCGCCTCTGGTGGCAGAAAGCACAAGGAGACCCACTCCTGGGAATAGTTTGGACTCTTGAGTTTTGTCTTCCTATAAAGCATTTGTGGTATTTAAATTCAATGTACCATCACTACAGTTTGGTTATATCCTGGGATTAAACAGGGCTTAGCTTGTAACCTGGCATCCTCATAAGCTATATTTATGCAGTATTGTAAGTGAATTGAAAAATATATGCTCTAGAGACAACTTGTGTGCAAAAACCTCCCAGTATACTGTGTAATAGTTAATTTTGACACTACAGGGGACCCATGAGTACATTTATTGTTCATGTTTCAGTAAGTTTCCGACTGAATTTGTGAAGACCTGGATTCAGGCATTCGGTATTTACAGATACTCACTTATTTATAGAAATCCCTACCAGGTTTAGTGCTATTTAGTGCTGTGTAAAAATGCAGCAGGAAGTCAGTACATCTTGAAACCCATGTACATACTTGGGTCAGCCAAATGAAGAACCATCAGCAACAGCTAAAACACAATTACTTAATTCAAAAGTGTTCTTATGCTAACCTGGAGTCACTGCTGACATGGTAAGGGAGTTTTTTATCCTAGATGTTGCCTAGAATTCTTACCATTTACTGAAAGTATAAAGACTCTTAAGTTGGAAATAAATGGTGACTGCCATTCATTCTCCTTCATTATTGATACTGCATTTGCTTGGAATATATGAATCTGTTCCAGGAGATAAACTAGGGAAAACATAAATCTCACATCTGCACATATATTTTATCCAAAGAGAAACAATAGTGTAAAATGGGGAAATCAATAGCCAGCAAGAGAATATACAAAACACCCACAGGCTACACACCCGTGTGCACACACACACACAATCACCAGCAACCTCAGCTCACCAGAGAGCTCAGTCACACCCTCCGCATCTGGCCTTACCGCTTGCCCTCTCATTCTGACAGATTCTCTTTCCAAAGCATCATCTTAATTCACAGCCATAGCTCTGCCGATACCAACTTCAGGTCTTTTCCAAGGTCAAGGGCCATATTTGTGGTCATATTCATGTATTTCTTAACCATCCAACATGTACAACACATGGGGATATAGCTCAGTGGAATAAGCGCCTGCCTAGCAAGTGCAGGGTCCTGAGTTCAATCCCCGGTACTGCCAACATGTACAGCACTGTGCTATATTAGGTTCCTACCTTTATTCTTATGTATGTCATTACTGAAATTTTCGAGTGCTGTCTCTAACCTCATCTCCCCATAAACCCTGGGGCTTTTTTATTGAAGAATTTTGCAGAGCACAGTGATTTTTACAAAGCATCATGTGCATTATATATAGCAGAATTCACCTGTTGAGTTCCATTTAATCAAAAATCGTAACAAAGAACAATACAGAAAAGGTTATCTGCTGAAGACCACCCCCGATGTTCAGATTTTTCCTCACCTAATTTTAAGCATTCCATAAAGCATTTTAAATGACAGCTCTTGGAATAAATGTCTAGAAATAAGTGAGTTATAAACAGCACTTGATTAAAAAGACATGAATAGATACAAAGAACAAGGTGTATCACTTCCAAAAGACATTCAACATGGCAATTTAAATCATGCTATTCAAGTCCTAATTTAGTGATTACATGTCGGGGAAGGGGGGTGGTGAGCCACATCCTAAGCATTTATTTTCTGAGAGAAAATCTTGCTAAGTTTTCCAGGCTAGGCTCTAACTTGGAATCTGTGTATAAGCCTCCCAGAATGCTGGGGTACAGGTATACAGGTATACATGGCTCCACGGTTACTTTTGAGAAAACCATTAAAATGTATTTCTAAAACACCTTCCCATTATATTACTGTTCTCTTTTACTTGATTTGAAAATAATTTCCTGACCATTTTTAATTATAGCACACATAAAACATTTGGTGTGATCTTGACACTAATTCAATTTTCGTTTTCTCTACTAAGAGTATAAAGAGAATCACGTTTCAATAATTGTGCTCCAGAAAATAAAAATTTGGGGGGTATTTCCTGCCTTTCAAATATACAACTCTATATAGTTAAATAGCTACAAATGCTGAATAAAAGTTACAAAAAGAATTTGCTCCCATGGTGCAAAAAACTTGAGAAACATATTCTTTTTCCAATGTGAAAGGCAGGCAGAAAAGTAAAACTACACTACTTAGTTTAACGAGTAAGCAAAATAGCTTGCCGCCGAGTGTAATTCTGCCCCAGCTACAGATCTTTCCATTTCAAATGCAAATTAAAATAACTTGAAGAGAATCTACTGGACTACCTTTCCTCCCCAAGTAAATACTTGGCATCACATAAATGAAACAGACCTGAAGTTTTGATATTCATGTATTTCACTAAACTCTAGTACAAGCTAAGCTGCTTTTCAAAGGAAAGAACATTAACTATATGAACATAGCATTAGTATTTACTATGAAATAAAAACTTTTCTGGTGGGGGGAGCAAAACAAATTATAAAAGATATCTGTTTAAAAATGGAGGATATATTATATTCAGTGATAAATACAAAAGTTTGTCTTTCCCATGCACAAAAAAAGAATAAAATATTCATCTAGCTTACTCAACACTTGAAATAAGCCATTACTTCTTTATCATATTAAATAATAGAAACTAATTTAGGAAAGTTATTTTTAAAAACGCCAACAAGCTATCTAATCTTCTAAAGCAGGAAAACTAAAAACAGATACATGTGAAATTGTTTTGAGGACACACACGGATCCATGTAATGAACACTACAATCGGCTTTTCTTAAATTGCTACCTCCTTTTTACTCAGTATCTTGTAAAGAAATGGTGTAAATGACATGTTTTCTAGGCCATGCATTTGTGATGCCTACATCTTGCGGTTTATTTGAAGACACTCTTAGCTAGCATTTGCAGGAAATCCCAAAGGTGCCACAGCACTCTAGAATCTCAGCAACCTGCTCACTTAACCCAAACAGCTGAACTGTGGTAACTACAGCACATCATCTCCACTATGTTCAGGACAATAGGACCACAGGCACCGCTCTGCCTGCTAGAACATCAAGAACAATGAACGTTCTCACAGTCTGATGCTAGGTTAAAGCAGTACACAAACACAGTGTGTCCCAGAGCCTGTCTTCACCCCACCAAGTAACTACCAGGGAAAGCGCCAACGCTCCAGAATGGAAACAGCATCCTCGCGTTGTCTGCAGAAAGTACACTGTTACGACTGTGTTGGAGGGCCGGGGTGGGGCTCAGCAGCACAGGTGCCTGGCAAGTGGAAATCGTGTTCCCAAGTATCAACACCATAGTACCCAACACTATTCCATTTTTTCCTCCTAAGCTACCAGAGGGTGAATTCTGTGGCATATGTGTTACTCAGGCTGAATGTCAGTGGCACTCGGGGTAGACAGTAGAGGATATAAAGCACTGAATTTTTGCAAGCTACAAAGAATTAAGCAGTTACATTAGCCCTGGAAATTACAAATAAGAAGCAGGTAACTCAAGAGATGCATGGAGTACTCAAGATCACATTATCTATCAAGACATCTTTTGTCAGAAACTGTATCTAGGTTAAAATTTGTGGGTCAATAAACCAAAACTCCTACTTAATAGCAAAATGAACCAGTACATTCCTACAATTTAAACATTTATCTTCAACAAAATACCATCACCACCATCCTGCACCTTTACAAGAAACAGATGCCTGCAAATTATAAACACATTTACAATGCAAATTAATGAACTATTTTATCATGTGGCAGCTACTATTTTTAGAAATGAACCCATTAAGTGTCTTTGACAAGTATTAAGTGAATTTATCTGCATTGATTATAACTTGTCACATTTAGCAACTCCTGAGTATATTAACATTCTATCTTTATATAAGTGTATCAAAGGTACTGTTACAGTTGATACATTGTGTCAACTTGGGGAGTCTAGAGGTTTGGCTAAGTAACTCAGCAGTTGTAAATCTTGGGGTAAAAAGGACACGCCCTTACCCTTCTGGGATGTTGTTTATTGTGTTAATTTGAGAAGTTTAAAAGGTTAACTATGTCATTCAGTGGGAAGCCAGGGTGCTTACTTTGTATACATCCTGACCCTGCAGAAGAGGAGGGCATGGAGACTGTGTGAGAGCTACATGCCCCCTGGGTAGGGGTGGGCTGTTAACAGTGTAAGGGAAGGAGAGAGGCTGCTTGCAGCCATTCCTCACTTTTGCTGGCTGTTTTTGCTGTGCTCCGCTGCCGTGAACAGTTTGCCCTCTGCCATGTGCCGCTCTGCCTCAGAACCAGCCAAGTATGGACTGAAACCTCCACAAACTGTAAGCTAAATAAACCTTTCCTTCCTTCATTTTGGGCTTTGGGTATTTTGACTCAGCAACCAGAGAAAAGTAACCAAGACAGGTACTTAGATTGAAATGTTTTTCTCTGAAGGAAGAACGAACTCCAAAACAGTAAAACTGATTTATTTTCTTTGTTCAGAGAAAAATAAACACATCACATGGATGCTTTACATAAATTTTCCTATTTGCATCTCACCTACCTCTTTCTAAACTGTTCACATAGCGTAACTCTTTTTAAATTGGCAAGACACATAATAATGGTCCGGCCGTGAAGAAACCTTGTATGTTCAATGATGAAAATAATGGATTACAAACACTTTTACTCTTCAAAAAGTCATTAACAACTAAAATAGTTTAAGCTCCTAAAGCAGCTGCTAAACAGGTGCTACAGATTGTTTTACCTGGCCTGTGTTTCCTAACTTGACTGTTGTTTGTGTTTTACTGAACATAGGCCCAATCTGGTACCAGCCTTGACGAAATTAAGAAACAGTAAGGACTTCTTTTTTATGAAATTTCCCTCTTCCAGCAATTTCAGCATCTTCATGGAAGGCATGACTATAAGGTAATGAGAAATCCTTTAAAACAAACATTCCAAAATGTACACACCAAGGATATAGTACTGTAAGTGCTGATTATACTTCTAAAATGGCCTCGGAGCCAGCCACAGTGAGCTGAGTGGGTAAACAATCAAAGCAGATTTTCACTTGAATGGCAGAAAGTGAGGTTTTGCTTCTCTCCTTGGGTTTCTTTTTTGCACAAACTTTCTTCAGTTACTCTGAATACAACTAAAATGAAGATCAGAAAACTATACTAAGCTGCAGTAACATCCACAGCCTGTTATAATCTATTATACAGACACTGAAAAGTTAACAATATTCAGGTATGTGTACAGCTTCTGATATGAACTTGAAAAAATGTTCCATTAGTTCTAACCATAAAGCATATATTTCTGATTAAATTGCTTTTAAAAGTACATAATAACAATCACCACAAGAATACAGCATCAAGTGAAGTAACACCACAAAGAAACCCAGATATGTCCATGGTGTGAGACTTTCCATGAGACAACTGGTGCAGGATTTTAAAATTCAGTATAATGAGGGAGTGGAGTGACATGGATATTAACTGAGATTATATACAGGCAATTTCAGGGTCACTTGGTAATGTACTACAGAGTTTCTTTTAGTTTTCTTATATGTGATAAGGGTTTAGGTTTTATGAGAAACTGTCCCTCATGTCTTTATGAAAGGCACAAAGTACTTAGAAGTACAGTTTACAATGTTCATAAACTTTTACATTCACACAAAAATGAGTAGGTGAGTAGATGACACATCTATGCACAAATACAGATTTGAATATGTAAACATACACTGAGGACATAAAGCAAACTGTTCATGATTAGTGGATATAGATGAAGAATATTGGGTGTTTGATATCTTACTCTCACTCATTCTGTAGGCTTGAACAATCTTAATATAAAAAGTTACTGGGTAAACATCATTTATAGCACCAGATACTTAACTTTAGGAAACCAACTTAGTAATTCCTATTCCCCTTCTGAAGTAAAAGGTAATTAAAAGATCTTAAAGAAAATGTAAGTTCGTTTCTTGTACATATTTTATTCTAAGAAGAAAAGCAGTTAACCCACCAAAATAAAACAAAACCCCACTCCTCCCCCAAGAAAAGCCACACAAACAAAAAACAAAGAAAACCACCAAAACACAGAAAATACAAGGGTAAAAAATTTAAACTACAGTTTTGTTATTAAAATAAGCAACAAAACCAAAAAGTATAATTAGTAGTACACCTGGTAAGTAAAGCAAGGAAATAGATGAGAGAAAAGAAAACAGTGATTTTAATGTATAATCGGGAAAGATTGGACTGCTTACACTAAGCAGCTTCAGTTTGGAAAATAATTTTTATAGCTGCAGTTTATTATATATAGGGCTTCATGTTTTTCTTACACCACCCTTTTGTTTTGGATAAAAGGTATTTTCAAGCTTAATTAAGACATATGTCGGGCTGGGGATATAGCTCAGCGGCATAAGTGCTTGCCTGGCAAGCCTGAGGTCATGAGTTCAATTTCCAGTACCAAAAACGGACATACATCATATAGGAAACCTGTATCTATCAGAAATGAATGACAATGGACTTTTAAGGATTTTAAGTATAAGACTAAGAGATACAGAAAAAATGTTCCACAAATATTTAATATGAAGGGAATCCTTTGGCAAATCAAAAGGTCCCTCACTAAGTAGTGGAGACAGGTAATAGTAAAGGAAGATCACAAAGTCAGAAAAGACTGTAAAATCATATCAAGCATGTATTATAAGTCACTAGTAGTAGTTTTAGGACACTCATATATTATTACATCCAATGAACCATGGAGTCTGTTTGCTATTTATGCTACATAGTAACTGGATTGAATTTTTTCCACTTAGCATCACCTTTATGGAAACATACCTTAAACTTTATGAAAGAAATAAACAAACTGAGAAATAAAAATGGCTTCACAGAAGTTTACCTTATAGTTAATTGATTTTATAAATTCTACTCCTTCAAAATAAGGAAATCTATTAATGAAAGCTTCCTTGAAAGTGCAACACAACAGGTTTCAAAAGGAAATCACTTGTGACTTAACGGGCCTCCTCCTACTTCCGTACTTGCTGTGTCGTCTGAAAGACAGAAAAGCCAAGGCTACAATTTTCACTGAAAATTTTTCACCTGGCACATTTATTCTTAGTAAGTGAAAAGCACAAACTAATATAATATCAGTTTTAAGTGCCTATCATTTAAATCTTTATAAGCCAACAATCGAATAGGTAATGGAAAATCGTATATGTTCTGTAATAAAGGTAGGATTGTGGCATTTGGGTTTTTTTTTTTTTTTTTTGCATTTCACCATTCTTTGACTTTCATAGGGCAAAAAGCATATTAGAAAATATTTAATTGATGTTATAACATGAAGGATATCAAAATTAAAGTGGGAAGAGAATACACTTGTAAACAAAATTTTATCAGGACAGAAAAATACAATATGACTTGGGAAAAGTTATCCGTTATACCATAATATTCAAATTGAAACAAAAAAGATTATAATCTCTTCAACAATGTGTATCAAAAGTAACTTATAAAAGTATTTAAAGAATGGAATTTGAATGGAAAATTTAAAATTAGCATTTGAGGACAATATACTTTACACTCAGGAAAATACAACATCAGCATAAAACCCTTAACTGAAGATGGTGCTTTAAATCCAAATCTGTGAAATCAGTCACCATTAAGATTATCTGCCGAAGATGGAGTCGTCTGTCAAATAATCTATCTAATTACAATAATCTTAGAAAATACAAATCAAATTTGCATTTGTGGTATAAAACCTGTTAAATCAACTCATTAAAAATGGCACTCAACTCAGTTTTTCAGTTTTTTGAAATTTTAAAGTAATGGTGTTAAAATTATACAAGAGCACAAGCAGGGAAACTATAAATATTTACGATTAAAATGTCAGTGAAAAACACTTTCTGTATGAATGTTTAAAAAATTCATTCAAAAATACTTCCAAATACGAGCCAAAGTAATTCCATGAGAACTTCAAAGGAGAGAGAGCAGCCCCAAACTCCAGTTTGAAAGGTAACAATAAATACATAAATTGATAAGCGAAGCCAGGAATATGAACTGCTTTGAAAGATCTACTATATCCACTTTAATGAAGAATTAAAGAATACAATGTGTTAAAGACATATTTAGAAGACTAGTAGTAGTAGGGTAAGACAGATGAATCAAATTTTGTTTCTATCCTAAATAATTACAATAGACTGAAAATGTAGTGTAACTCATGTTTTCTTTCAAGTTTAAAATTTTTATCCATTGCCTCTATCTTTGGTGTCACTGCCACCAACTACCACAGTATACAGCTTAGAAACCTAATTACGATCCTCAACTAGGAAAAAGGACACAGACATTCCTTTAGAAAGAAGGTATGAAGAACATGATCCTATTTAATTTTGTCTCCTGGTCCCACAACATCTGAAATATCATGCCAAAACGTAAGCTTGAAAGGGAACATTGTCATTTCTATAACTGCACCAAAAGTTTAGCTACTGTACGCTGGTGTGATGACAGCCAGTAGTACACAGAGGCTACAGAAAGACATAATAAACTTAAGTTTAGCTCACAATTAGTAAATTATTAAAAGGAAGGTGGGATAACAATGCTTTCACATGAATATGCTACAACTTTGTTCTCTCGCAGTTGAAAGGATAGTGTAACTACCTTAAATTTACAGAAAACATTAGGAAACAGAGTAGTTGTCATGATTAAAATAAAATATCAAAGTAAATTAATTTAACAGTGTTAAATATATTCACATGATCACCATTGTGATTCAAATGGCCACTAATGAAGTTATATATCAATATATGTACATAACATATGCCACGAGAGTGGTTGTAAGTTTGACTTTGCACACCAGGTAATTTTACGAGACAAATAATGTATCAATTCTTCATATTATGAAAGGAATTAAATGTTGTAAGTAGTTTCGTTCCTCTGGGGGAGAAGGAGAGGTGAACCTCTAAAATGTCTGTGCAGATCGGAGAGTTCTACCTTCTTAAATATTTGCATTTGGTGACCAAGACAGATTCCTGTGAGTCGAGGAGAAACCAATCTTACGATATTAATGGATCTTGTAACATTGTCAGTGGCATTTAGCAGGTGTTTGCCGTGGAGAAGAAAACCAGGTCCTATAGCAGAGCCTTCTGGGAATAGGGCTGCTGTGGCTGAGGTGGCTGTTGGCTGGCTCCGGGCTGAGGCAGGGTGGACGATGTTAAGGTATAGTTTGGCACCTGGGACATACTAGCTCCTGCGTTCTGGTAGATTGTGACGTCAGCAGTTGCAGCAACAGCAGCAGCGGGAGGAGGACTGTACATTGCAGCCTGGTTGGGATATGCAGTTCCTTGAACAGAACTAACCATTGCGCTGTGGATGGAGAAAAACACCCAATGAGCTAAATACTGCATTATACAGTCATTCAGACATACACAGAAAAGCTATTTATCAAACATCTATTCATTTAAATTCATTTGATAATTTTTATTGAATATCTATGGTGTATAAAACACTGTTGTTATCAGAACTGAGATGTTGTAAAGAACAAGGCCCTAGTTTAGTGCGTATCACCGTGGACCTTACACTTGAGTAGGAAGAGGGTATCAACACATCTGTAGTATGTAAGCAAGTTGTAACTACAACGGAGAAAGACAGCGTGGTAGGGAGGACCACAAGCACTTGGCACCAGGGATTCTGGCTAATCCTCAGTGGTAGGGAGTGCCTTTCAGAAAAGGCAATTTAAACAAGAACCTAAAAGGAGGGGGTCGTATCAATTATCCAGGAAATAAGTTTCAGGCCACAAAAAAGATGCATTCAAGAGAGAAAAATGCCAGGTAAGTTCAAGGAATAGCAAAGGGGCCACGAGGACTGCAGCAGAGTGAACATGAAAATGTCATAATGGTAAGCGGCAGAATTCAGGGGGAGGCGCCTTACAACGCATAGTGTCTTGAAAGCTGTGAGGACTCTGTGAGTGAGATGGACAGACACTGGCTGATTTTGAGGAGGGTGATGTGATGACTTAGGTTCTAACAGGCGAGAATGCTAGAGGCTATTGGATTTTCCTATGCGACAGCTGACAGGTGGCCAGAGCCATGGTGGAGATGGGAAAAAGAGTAAATTGTGGAGACAGTCTCCCTGAAATAGGTAAATAGATAAAGGAGTCAAGAATGCCTCAAGTTTTATAACTGGCCAATAAATAACTAAATAAATAGCTAGCTGAGTGCCCCTTCCCCGAGGAGAAAAGGGATGCAACGGACTAGGATGGAGGGCTGTGGGCAAATGAAAGACCAGCTTTGGACATGTCAGGTGAGATGCTGGAAGACACACACAGAACGGCAGCACACAGGCAATCAGCTATTCGGGTCCATTTGGGAGCCACCGGCAAGTGTGATGGTTTTAGAGTTAATACTTTTTCAGACTTCTGTCATCCTAGGTCAACCTAGGTCAGCGCTTACTGGAAAAAGTGGCAGCGATACAATTTCCAAAAGCCACCTACAGTGATGGTTGATCAATCTACCAAGTCTGTGACAAGCACAGATATACTGCAGTAGCAGGGAACGGCATGGGAGCTATCCATAGTATACGCCAAGATGGAAAGTGCGAAAGGCCTGGCATGTGGCAGGCATCACCACCAGCACCGTATTACTGTGACTTACAGTACGTGGCAGGAGACGTCAGATACACATCTGGAGTTACTGGAGCTGAACAATCAGTGGCCCTCAGCAGCATGTTACGGAATATGAACCTCACATTACAGATAACGAGAAAGCCCGTACAGGGGGTTCATGGGGTTAAAACTAATCCAAGGTATTTTAAATGCATGTACCAATTTTCTACAATGAACCGCACCATTCTCTATTACTAACATGCTCTAATAAAAAATAAATTAAAAATCATTTAATAAAAGCTTTAATTGGCAACAGGATAGAGACTCACAGGGCAAGATTATAAACCAGAGGACCTTGTAGATCAGCCAAGAAATGATGAAAGTCTAATTACAAGGTGAAATGATATTAATGGGAAAGAGTCATTTAGAAGATTAACAAATAATTGCATACATGGGTGACATGCTAGGGAAAGTGCAGAACAGAGATAACAGAAACACTGCACGAACTGTAGGGTTACACCCCAGGCCATCGGGTGGACAGTGGAAGTGTAAACTGAGATAAGAAATACGGTATAGAGAGAGAATACGGTAATAGCTAACACTTATGGAATGTTCAGCACAGCCAGGCCTGTGTTATTTGCATCACCAATTACCCTTCCACACGTGCTGCGCTGTAAAATATAAAGTTATAACCAAAGTCAACGTTCATACCATTATCTCTATCAGGACGGACCACAAAATTGCACTAATTAGGTCTCAGCTCTGGAGCCAGAATGCCTGGTTTTGAATCTTTAGCTAAGTGGGTTATCTCCTTCATAGAAGAAATGTGTTAATACATGTAAAGCCTAAGGCACAGGGCCTGGCATACGCTGAACACCCCATAAATGTTAGGCTTCCCTGTTCTCTTCCTTCTTAAGGCCACTTCAGAATACTACATGGGATGAGATGATAACGCCTGAAAACGCGCTAAGCGCCTCTAACACCGGACTCTGCAGATGAGCACAACGCTGAGGACAGTCGGGAGCTCTGGTGGGAAAGGTGCCAGAAACTGCGCGGTGCCACCTGACAGCTCTGCTGCAAGCCGGAATACCACGACTTGCAGAACATACCTGGGTAATCTCTTAACCTACGACCTACTGTCTCAGGGGAACAAATTCGGCTTAGATTTCCATTACTTCAAGTAAGACACTTTTGTAAGTAATAACCACTTAACTGCATGTAGACAGCATCTTAAGTAAATGCCACAATGAAACTGCATCTCATGGTCGGCTGTCTGCCCCAGGGGCCACAGAAGCACAGATTCTTGGGCCTTCTACAACAAAATTAAATTCTGACGTAGGTCAAAAATAAAATATTTTCTTAAAGAAACAGCTCAGATTATACATTGTAACAACAGCATTTAGTGGAAAATTTTGTGGGAAAAATGGTACAGTTACTAGTATTGTTAAAGACATTAGCACGTATCATAGTTCAAAACTAACACTAAAATAGAGCTTAGCGAGGCAAACAAACCGGCCCTCTCACTACTACAGGGCTTCCTGGAGGCCCCACTCAGCCCCACAGAGGAGGCCGTCTGCCTGCAGGCAGCTGAAAAAGCTGTAACAGCACCAACTTCAAACAGCACCAATAATCCCATTACTTGGGGTAAGAAGCTGGGGTCTGCTGACTAGGAAGGGCTGGGCTGGCTGACGGAGGCACCGCGCCTTGACTCAGAGAAGACAGCTGCTCCGGGGGAAGGTTGTAGCTCGGCAGATGGCTCATCTGTGCATTCCCTGCCACCAGGTAAGTGCCACTCTGAGGAGGCCCTGGGTAAACCTGCAGCAGCCAATGAGAAAACATAGTCCTTTATGAAGCTTTCACACACTTCCATTTATTTATTTATTTTGTCTTTTTGAGACAAGGTCTCACTCTGCAGTTCAGGCTGGCCTCGAGCTCACTTTGTAACCCAGACTGGTCTCAAACTTGCAATGATCCTCCTGCCTCAGCCTCCCAAGTACTGGGATTACAGGCATGTCCTACCATGCCAGGCTTAACACACTTTCAAAACCTGCTGTGTCAAAATTATTTAAGTTATTTGTCTCCAGGTATTTTACAAAGGGACACTTTTAAGTGACACTGACTACTGATTTTTGTTTTTAACCAATGAATGGATTCATGTTGATCTCCACATGGAAGCATTAAAGGAATTTATCTTGAAACTTTGTATTATTACAATTGACTTTTCATTGAACATATTTAACATTTTCTACATTGATATTTTAAAAGAAACCTCGAAGGGTATTTAAGAAATGTGAATTCACTGCTTTATAGTTATAGACTGTACATATAATTCACATTCCTAAAAGTAAAACTTATGGGACCCTGAGCAAGCTAACTTCCTACAGCAGGGGTCAGCAAAACTTCTTCTAAAGGGCTTGATGGCAAACATTTTCAATTTTTATACCACATAACTACTTAATTCTACAGGTACAGAACACACCTACAAAGAAGATACAGATGGCAGCAGGTGCAGCCCAATAAAAATATTATCTAAGAAAATGAAAACAAACAGGGAGGAGGCTGGATTTGTTTGCCTACTCCTCTACTTAAAATGTGTATGTTTTTAATCTAGAGAGATTAAAGTTTCAAATACTCTCAGTCTTAAATACATTTTAATTTTCTGTAGCATTTATTACCTATGCTTAAAAAGAACTTCTGCTGTCTATGTGCTAAGACCATGCACGTGTTAAGACAGTAACCACCAAGAGACATGGACCATGGTCATCTAACATTTCTGTTAAATCCTAACAGACGCACCACATACCAGAATCCAAAATGGTGTAACGGTGTTGTCTCATTGCAAACACACCTGTACCAGTCCTTGTAACCGTGTCCCACTCTTCTTTGCAAACTGAGTGTGAAAGTTTGGTTATTTATCCGACTCAAATCGGATGACCAAGGTGCTCTCTGGCCTTGTGCTTCTTGGACCTGGCTGTTCACCTCCTGGATGCTGACCCTCATTTCAGGGGAAATGGACCATGGGAAAAAATGATCCGAACAACGTGTGTGGCCACTGTACGTGGACAAAACAGTTATCTGGCTAATTACTGCTTATAACCAGAACACGCACCATTTGTGTGAGATAAAGAAAAGCAGGGCTCTATATTTGTATTATATGCATTCTACTGGAAAGGGGAAAGCTGACATTAAGGCAGCTTTTAAAAAGAATAGAAATACTATATTTTGTTGGTTAATAATGGCTTTTCAACTCATTCTTTTTCACTGCATTTAAATTTCTCATTTAAGAATAAGTGGAAGTTCATCAGATGTTTGAGAGAGGTTTGTTTTTTATTTCTGGAAATGGTACATTTTAATTCATGGGTTTTTTAAAAATATACTTTATTGAGGTATGACTGACATAGAAAACGCTGTACATATTTATCATACCCAACCTGACAGGTTTGGAGGTGAGTATACACCCTGTATGTCATCACTGTAAGCTATGCCATAAACATAACAACCAACTCAGGAGTTCCCTCCCTCTACCCATTTTTCTTTTTGTGATAAGAATACCTAAATTCAGCAGCTCACTCTAAAAAAAGAAGAAAACCTGTAGACTCTCTGGATAGTTCAGTAATAAGTAGAAATTTGACTTAAGTATGACAAAAACTGTTTTTTATCCAGATAATTATACATGAGGCTCTAAAAATATGTAGATATTTGGCCCTCAAGTTTAAAGATTCTGATTCAGTAGATCTGGGACAAGACCAAAGTATTTTTTTTATAAAACTTGTGAGCAATTCCACTGCTTGTTGCTGTTTAACAGCAATTAAAACAGATGCTTGTATGATATGCTTAACCTATCATACACTGTATTCATCAAAAAATTCAAGCTTTATTTTCATTGTAAACGTTACTTTCACAGTTTCACATTTCACAAAAAAACCCTCTATTCTCAGTAACTTTACATGCATTAGAGAACTTAAAAGGATACACTTGAGTTTTTAAAAGCATACCTGTGCACCGGACACACCAGACGACTGCATGTAATACTGCTGATTCTGTAACTTTGCATACATGGAATACATTGGATCTTCATTCATTAACTTTGTATACAATGAAAGTGCCTCCATCACTTTGACATTAAGTTCTGAGAGTTCTGAATGTTTTCTGAAACATAAAACAATAATTTGAAGCACAGCTAGCTGTCTACTTAAATGATACAATGTTCTAAACACTAATATATCAAAATGTGAATAACAAAAATTAACACTAGAAGACTCTTAAATATTTAATCTGTGACAAAAATATTTTATATTTTTAGCCCAGGAGCAACCATATTGTTTAAAGTTTACATACTGTACTTGACTCTACCTTGAAATAGGGAGGCTTTCCCATAGTTCATGTGTGGGTCCTATAGGAAAGATGATTATGCTCTTACTTTTATTTTTTATCACTTACTTTTAAAAAGAATTAATACAATAAAGGTCAACAAAGTCCTTACTTTTAAAAAAAGATAAGCTCAATTCTTCACATTTAGTTGAAAATGAAAATAAGGAATGGTCCCTTTAGAATATTTTTTCATTAAGCCTTGGCAGTGGTGATGGCAGAACTATGGATTGAACCCAATGCCTCTGCATTGAGCTACAGCCCCAACTTTTAAAAAAATTAATTAATTACTATACTTATTTATTTTATTTTTAGACAATGTTCTGCTAAGCTGCTCAGGCTACACTTGAATTTATGATTTCCCTGCCTCAGTCTCCCAGACTGCTAGGATTATAGGTGTACATGTCCAACTTGAAGTGTCTTTTTTAAAAAGACAGATATAATCCACTCTGTAGTTTACAGCGATAATTTCAGGGAAGAAGGTACACAGATATAATACATGTTCTGTTACCTATCAATGTCTTCTAGCTTTTCATCAATGAGAGGTCCCATCTGGTGACACATTGCTAAGAGAACAAGAATTGAAGATATGAGAAAACAACAAAAAATAAAACTGAAAAATATTCATTTAATTAAAGGGATAAAATGTTTAATTTGGAATATAAATTACATTAATTAACCTTAGTTAACAACTCAAAATTGATTTTCTTAAAGTATAATGGTGATAACTTAATCTAAAATATTGAACTCCAAATGTAAAACTTTCTCATTTTATAAGATTCTAAGATGTTGAGTAAAATATTTAATCTGGCTTTAATCTGGATTAAAAAGTGTAATTCAGGCTTTACCCACCGTTTAAGAAGTGAAGCTGGGTCAAAGAAAAGTGAAAAATGTTACATTTATAAGATCATTCTCAAAGTTCGTTCTTTTCCTGTATAGCAGATATGATCTCCAGTTACTGTTTTTGCAAAGTAAACAAAAAACAAAAGTCACCTTCAAGGTGAAGCAGCTCTGGCAGGTCTGGCTGATTATCACTGGGGTCTGCACTCTGCAGCATCTGTAACAACTGGTCCATCTTATCCTACAGGGATTGAAGAGTTAATATAAAAAGCACCCAATCATAATGAAACATTGTATTTCACTCTGTTAACCAGATAATGGGCATACAACTTTCATAATTTATAGTTTTGGGGGTTTTTTGATATTGGGAATCAAACTCACAACCTCATGCTTGTTGTCAGGTATAATTTATAGTTATGAAGACTTTGCTTATGTTTTTAGCTTCCAAGAATTCTTATTTTTTTCAATTTTTTTTATTTTAAAGAGAAAAGAACAGAAACAAAGACAAAAACAAAACAACATAAAAACTATAAATACAGAATTTCAAAAGCAGATGATAGGAAATCAACAATGGTTGTTGTATTACTTATTGTTATCTTCCAAGTAGTTGCTCAGATTACCAGATACAGGTATGCAAGATTGATCAAAAACTTAAACGCTGTTTCTTTCAATAAATAAATAAAATTAGTAGTACAATTATCTTAGCTATTGTGTGTGTGTGTGTGTGTGTGTGTGTGTGTTCCTCTTTTCTCCTCTCCCTCATCCCATTTGTTCTTTTCTATTAAGTAGTTTCTTTCCCTTTCACAATATCTATTGTATCTCTCCATTTTATTTACTCTTTCAGGTTCTTACACTAGTGAGACAATATAGTATTTACACATGCGGGTTTGATTTATTTCACTTATGAGTACAGTCTCTAGTTGCACCCATTTACCTATAAGAATTCTCTTTAATAGCATGTGAAGTTAGACCCTAGAAAGCTATTCCTCTGTATTTTAGCTAACAGAGATTCTCTTAAATTAGAAGAAATACAGCCACATTTAAACTTACAACGCGTGAGTTCTTCACTCCCTTATATCATGCTGAAGGATTTCACTTTGTTTGGAGCGGCTGTAGCTCAGCCACACAACAGGTGTGACACCCCCTAACGATAACTTGCTGTGACTAACAGCGTAGTCACGACTTCTCCCTGGTGGTGAATGCAGCAGCTGCTCCAGTGCAGCGGGGCTCGGCCCCTTACAGCCGCTCTTGGAAGAGGGGCTATAAGGATTTACTCTGCATTTTCTTTCCACCAATGTTTCAGTTCGTCACTAACAGGCGGCAAACTTGCAGTTTCTATATTCTCCCATGTGAAAAAGGCGGGAAGGTACCTCTCAAACTCACGACTCAGATCTATTTCACAATCTTTTGTTGTAAGGCTCAAAAGAACTAATAAAGTTATCATTACATAAATATATGTATCATGTAAGTGCATATGTATTTTTTAATCACACTAGTTCTAAGCTCCCAAAGAATACAACTAAAATAATCACAAAGTTTTCTCCACGCGTAGTTTTTATATGGTTAGAAGTGGCATAATAATTAAAGACTACTAATTCTAAGAAAAGCAGTAATTCAAAACAAAAAATAACTTTATGAAGGAAAATAGGTTGAGGATGAATTAATCATTATATTGAAAATAATAAAAGTTTAAAAACTTCAGCTCAAATGAATAAATGAATTCTGCATTTTGATCATTTACTTTTCAAGTAAATGACTCACAATTTTAGTTTTAAGAAGTCCACAAAGAGGAAGGCATATAGCAGAAAAGTTTGTACATAGCCCAAAAGAAAAAAAGGTAAGATGAGAATGGAGAGTCAACTAGCATTTGGATTAGCTGTTTTCTTTGTTTATAGATTATATACTACTTGAGAGTATTTGCTGTCAAAGAAATGGGTTTCTTTACAGAGCACCAGCCTGCTGTCTACATGGATTTCCTTCTATGAGGCAATCGCGCCTAACACAAATTTTCCTGATCTCTCTGGCTCTTGGCAATCTTCTACACACTATTTCTCTCAAAGAACCATCTTCAAATTATCTTCTACCTCTTCTAAAAGAATGTGAAAAACCTCTAAAGCCCTTCACATATTTTAAAGATGACTTCTCATATTTCAGTTTAACATGTTTCAAAGGATGTGATTTACAGGACATTATATTAAAAAGTTACATTCATCTAAACGTATCCAAAGGAATTAAAACATCATAGCAATGTACATTCACCATTACTATTTTAAAAACAGTCTGGGACAGGATAGGTGGCTCAGCGGTACAGCACTTCCCTACGAGGCCCTGGGTTCATCCCTGCACCACAGAAAAACAAACAACTATCAGTCTTTGTCAGAAATTTCAAATTATTCATTTTGTTTCTCCCCAAATTCAAAACAAGTTGTCCCAGCAATGTTACTGCATCTTTCAGTATCTTAAGTTTCATGCTGGAATCATAGTGCTCTGTCACTTATTAATGTCTACTCACTGATCATTCCTTTTGTTCCTGTATTTTTTGGTAGCAAAATATGTAAAACCATCTCAACTGTGTTTCCCAGTCATTCGAGTCACCATTTTCCTAACGCCAACACCAATATTTGAAATTGTACCTGAAAATTTTTGTGCAGTTGGGCAAAGCGCCACTGTAAGCTGCAATACAGGCAAGGGGCAGAGCTATTTCCCATACATGGGAGAGGGAAACCGCAAGAGCAAGGGAGAGAGAGAAGGGCGGATGGCGGCAGCGGGTGCACTCAAGCCAGTCAGTTTTAGGAAAAGGTACCGAAGAAGACGAAGGTCTGAAAAGATTCTCCTAAAATGATCTACACCAGGGCCAGCGAACACTTTCTGGTAGTGAAACTTCAGGGCACTGTAGGCCATATGATCCTCTCCTGCTATTACAAAGTTCTGCCCGTGTAGCAGCCATATATAATACGTAAACAAGCATAGCTGTGTTTCAAATTTGACCTGGATGTGATAATATGTTACGTGGCTTGCTAGTTCCATAATGTGATACTGTCCTGTTAATTCAACAGTTACGTTAAAATTATTATTTGAAAAAGCAGTAAGTCTGAATAGAAAAAGGAAACCACAAACATGCTTAAAGATGAAAAAGCAACCAGCTTAATCTTCTTTTCCTTATATGTAATAATAGCAGAGGTTTTTATAAAGCTTGAGTGGGTAGGATATAGTAACTTAATTCAAGAACACCTCAAGATTAAACCATAGTGATAGGCTGGGGATATAGCTCAGTGGAATAAGTGCCTGCCTGCAAGCATAAGGTCCTGAGTTCAATCCCCAGTACCACAAAAAAAAAAAAAAAAAAAAAAAAACCATAGTGATATATAAGCTTAGAGACTGCTATCTAGCTCCAAAGACTATGGATTGAGCTGCCATTAAACTGACACTATACTCTCAGACATTATCACTGAAAACATGCATTGTGTCATGTGTGACAATGACAGATGAAGACATTTCACATGAAATGAGCATCAGCTTCCCCTAAGTGCCCAAGGAGGAACCGTGACTCAGTCCCATGAAACGGTTCATGTGGTAGTAATTTAATGACAGTATTTTAAGTAATTTTTAGAAACAGCAATTTGTTTTATTTACAGAACACAGTCAATACGTATCTCTTTCTCAGAAATGAGCAAATAATTCTAATATGCTTGTTAAGCACAAGGGGGAAACAGGTACTTTCGTAATAGCAATGTGAGTATAACGCCCCCACTTTACATAATAATTTGGCCATATCTATTAACACAGAAAATACTTATGTCCATCAACCTGACAGTTCCATTCTTAGATATCTAAAGACACAGAAAGACGTAAGTGCAAAGAGTCTCAATGTAATGCTGTTTGCAGCACAGCAGCAGTAAAACTGGAAACATCCAGTGCGTAAGGGAGTAATTAACCTGTGAGGCCGCTCTATGCAGTATTAGCCACGAATGTCATCCCCGCACCCCAGCTCCCTCCTGGGGGCCCGAGGCAAGCATTCTATCACCCAGCCACAGCCCCACCCTGCACGGAGGGCCTGGTGCAGTCAAAATGGGGCTGGGGAAGTGTCAAGAACACTTTGTACTGTTTGCATTTTTATAATTAAGAAAACACAAGATTACCCAAGTAACTGATTGTTTTAAAGGAAAGCAAAGGCATTCCAACTTCAACACAAAGTACAACCATGACCACCAAAGAAATTACTTACTTCATCAATAAAAGCTGGTTCCGGCTCGGACTCTATTGTCTCTACCTGGACTTCGTCACTAAATTGTACCGTCTTCTTCTCTGTTTTAACTGTAAAATATGTAAACATTACCTTTTCCTTATAATAAACTTAAGATTGTATTTGAAATGCTACGTTGGAAATCTAAGATAAAATTTAGATTTTTTTTTCACTTACTTCCCTCAAACAGAGACTCAATTTACAGAATTGGGCTGCTAACAGAAGAATGCTGCTAAAAAATTCTTAGAATTCTGTCAAAACTTCTTAATTTTCCCTTGTAAAGATTTTATGGATTCTGTAAAAAAGACTTCCGTAAAATCTGTTTCTAAAACAAAAATGAATCACCCACTGTATGAGAGTTTAGTAAATAGCTAGGGAAAAAAAAAAAGTTTTATAATGGTATGAGAACTCTGTACTTCATCATTATTATTATTTTGAACTCTACTTTAAATCAATTCTCTTCTCAAATTAACAGTCCTTTCAAAGATAAATCTCGCTTGACAGAAATAGCATCCTATTTCAATGCAGTGCACTCACTGAAAGCCAGCTCTCCGCTCTGTGGCATGCCTCAGCCTGCACCAAGACAGTGACTCCCAGGCCAGGAAGGACCCTGAGTTGCCGGTCCCACACATCAGCCCAGATTTCTAGCTGTGTCAGACTTTGGAATGACAAAGGGGGAATTAAGAAAATGGCAAACCAATGGATAGAAGCACAGCTCTTGCTCACAAAAACAATTTTTAAAACTACTTCATATATCTAGTAAATATAAGGTTATTAATAAGAAACTTCCCAATAATAGTAAGAGGCACACGCAGTTCTATAGGAATGAACTTCCTTTCTGTATTTTCTTCCCTCTGTGAGATTAATCAGAACTCACAAAAACATTAAGAATCAAGACTGATGGGGAATGTCAGTGGCAGAAGCAGTGAAGAAAAGCATTTACACAATCATTGCACTTGAAGAATATTCCATGTCTCCCAAAGAATCCCTAAACACATTTGATGTGATAACCCATTTTATACATAAGGTGGATAACAAAGACTGAAAACCCTCTCACAAGAGAAAACTGCTGCACGGCAAAGCCTGGACTTGAACACGACCCTGCCACGCTCTGCTTGTGCACCCCCGCCCGCCCTGTGATTCTACTGCGAGCACAAGAGTCCTGTTGCCCAGGTACTTTGTGTCATGTCTCCACTTAACACGGAAATGGTTCCATTTCCAACATAAATTCTACATTCACCTCATCTGAGTCAGCACAAAACAAAACACTGTGCATACAAAACGTTTCAGCTGACTCATTTACCTATCACGGGAAAGTGCCATCTACTGCAGGTAATTTTATTTTTATGGCTGTTATCCATAGAAAGACATAGCAGATTTCATATAGTTGACGATAGGCAAATTATAGTTCTTTATCTCACAGCAACCAATATATGTGTATGTAGTACATAAAAATTATTTATATATATGAAAGATAATGTGTTTTTATATCTTATATCTCCTAAACAAACTAGGGCAGATGCTTCTACTTGACAGGTTAAATGAAGCGGGCTTCTAGTCCCTCTAAAAGAATAAACAAGGCGATCATGCTAGCATTCACCCTCCAAGCCTAAGACACACAGCCGCATTACTTAACCTCTGCTCCTCCTGCTTCTCCTTTGGACTGTCCAGAGTAAGACACAGGAGGACTAGAAGACTTACATTAAAGCTGCACTGTCAGAGGAAGAGAAAGAGACGCAATGGCTACGTGCTCTCCATGAGATCCTGGATCTTATCTTGAGCAGAATTTGTGTCCAAGACAATTCTAACCTTCCCAAAAGCTGATTCAAGGATTAAGAAAGTCCCAAAACCACACATGCACGCACACACGCATACCACCACCACAAGTCTGATTATTTAAAAAGCTGACACAGTGTAGGAGATACAGCTCAGTGGTAGAGCACTTGCCTAACATTTGCAAGGCCCTGGATTCAACTCTAGTAAATGAACAAGACACAAGACAAATGGGACAAGACAAGATAGAAATCCTCTACAGGGCATGGTGGTGCACACCTATAATCTCAGCACTCTGGAAGGCTGAGGCAGGAGGTTCACATGAGCACAGCCTCTTAGCAAGACCCTGTCTCAAGACTTCAAAAAAATTTTTAGAAGGCTGGGGCTATAGCTCAAAGTGAAGGTGAAGGCCCTGCAAGTAATCTCCAATTACCCTTCCCTCACCCAACATACACACAGAGCATACTACACAGCGCCACATAAACAAGGTCATACACATTTCTGAGTTCTAAGAAAAAGGACCTTGATAGGAAGTAGGGATGTCAGGAACCTGTTTCTACAAAGGGAACATGGTAATAGTGGCTGTAACTATGAGAAGACAGTACCTCCTTACAGATCTATGACTTCCGATTTGCTAATGCCTTCTCTTCACAGTGAAGTCCCTTCACTGCCAACATGTGTGTATTATTTTTCCTGTAAGTACTTATGTGGTATGTTACTAGGTAATGTGGGGAAGAAGATGGCCAAAGCAAAATCCTTTCTTCAAATTCTTATGAACTACAAAAGAACCAATCATCTTGTGATACACAATTTTCTTTGATCTCTTCTGACACTGCATAAAGATGAAGTGAGATCTTCTGCCACAGAACTACAACTTACCAACTTATATATAAAAACTAAAAATCTGAAACCTTTCAATCATTAACATAAATCTTTCTAGGCTTGCACAAATTTTCCTGTTAACTTAAATAGAGGGACATCATGACTTAGATCCTCTTGATGACTCGAAGCTCACCACTATTAAGATTCTTTTAGGTGGAGTTAACAGTCCCCCAGTGCTTTAACAGAACGCAGTAACTTAATCTCCTGCAGCTACCACGAAGCTACTGGTATCACTTTTCCTCCAAAAGTGAACTTTCTGGAAATGAGCTTTCCTAGAAATGAACTTTTTATTTTTAGTTCATTCCTCCTCATCAGCAAAAGTTTAGAAATCAAACACAAAAACTATCATTACTTAAATATCAGCTGCTATGACTCCTCCTGCACATCAGGCGTGGTGACTTAGGGCCACTATGATGCTTTGAGCCTCCTGTTGTCAAACATAGAGCATGCCACTCGAAAACTGCCCTGGCCTGTGAGGAGAAGAACCTTTGAGATTACAGTGTATCCTTACATTTCTATCAGCTTATTAAAAAAAAACTAATAACTCCATTAACACTTAATAGATTTGTACTTGTTCAATGGCATCTATCCAAGTAGATACAGATAATTTTTAAAAGTCTACCCTGTGTCTAAAGTTAATCTTGGTAGAGGATTTCAATTCTTAAGAGATTTTTTTTCTGCTAAATAATCTGCCCAGGCACTTGGGGGGCGGGGCACCTTGGAGGTGCTAGCATCCGTTAGTCACTGCTGCAGAAAGTTAATTAGGTAGAAGTTTATGGCTCACCTACCATTCATCAACAGACTGGAAAACACTTACTCATTTCCGGTTCAGCAGTGAGATCTGCAGTCACAAAATTAGAGGGAAATAACCCGACGCCTTGATGGGTTTCACCTTTCCACCAGTTTGGATCACTATGATGAACAAAAAGAACAGTTTACTGTAAAAAGGATTCCCAGAGCTGGGCATGATGGCGCATGCCTGTAATCCCAGCACTTGGGAGGCTGAAGCAGGAGGAACACCCCAAGTTTGAGGCCAGCCTGAATTATACAAGCAAGATCCTGTCTCAGAAAACAAAACAAACAAAAAAGACTCCTATAAGCATTTATTTCTATAAATCTTTCTTTTATATATTTAAATTATTACTAGATTGGAATCCCACAACAACCCAGTAAGGGACCCACGCACTGAATGTGCATTTATTACAAATAAGAAGTGAGCCCTAAAGAGCAGATGAAAACCTACTCGTTTTCTATCTCTTTGAAAGCTAATGAAGCCTTTGAGAATCTAATAAAAGCAAATTCTCACCTAAAAGACGCTCCTATGCTCAAAACCTGTCAATTTCAGGGAGTCCCCGGGCTCTGGTGCAGACGTAAACTTTCGCTGTAAACTATTGCTCTTTCTAGGTGTTTTTCTCCTAACAAATGCACATGAAAAGGACCCCATTCTTAGCACAAAGCGCTCACAAGGAGAACACTCCTGGTGTACACCCATGCTTAGTTTACCACTATACCCCAAGAACCCAGTGCACTGAAGGCTGGCAAGCACTCAGTGGGTATTTTATCGATGCACGACCAAGGTTTTGTGCAATTTCCAGTTAACCAGCTCAAACTTTACACCTGCTTTTCCTCACTTAAGAAAACATATTAAAGTATAAATGTTATGGTCTGAATATTTGTCATCCTGAAATTTCTGTGTTGAAATCCTAACCCTCATGGTGATATTGGGGGGTGGGGCCTTTGGAAGTTCATCTGGTCATTGAGGTAAAACTTTCTAGAATGGATGTAGAGACTTCATAGGGAGGCTTGAGAGTGCCATGTGCTGGTAGTGGATGAACTGCTATCTCTGAGCAGGAAGAGGGTCCTCCAAGACAGGAAACCTAGTGGCCTGGATCCTGGACTTTCCAGTACGCAGAACAATGAGAAAGTTCTGTTGTTTAAAAATCACCCAGTCTATGGAAGTCTGTTAGAGCACTGCAACAGGACTAACAGAGGAAGTGATACTATGGAAAGAATCTTAAATCAATCTGATTTATTTTTTAAAACCATTTGCAAATTTCAGTACATCATTAGTAATAATAACTGGTAATAATTCATTTTCATCTATAGCATCAGAGTTATAGCTTAAAAACAAAACCAGTAGACTGGATCACTTCCTCTATGATAACATAAATGTAAAATTTCACATAAAGTTCTCTCCTACATGTTGATACTGTTCTGTATAAAAAAAACCCAAAAGACTATGTATGCATTTCTTACAAATTCAGTATGCTTTCTAAAACTTGTTAGTTGATTTAACATTTGTAATACTAGATGAGACCAAAAAGAACAGATAAAACTAGACCTCCAAAACAAATATAAAACTATTTAAATAGTATAAATGAGAAAAAAAATGAAACTACAAAGAATGTACACAGTAGCACAGAAGCAAATCAGCTGTCATTCTGAGAAAACATTGAGTCAATATTTTGATTAGATTTGGTCACTGTATTCAACAAAAATAATGTGAAACAAGACAGTATTAGACATTTCCACGAATGTTCAATTTACAATTTGCCATTACCTGTCATCAAGAACTGTAATAATTTCTCCAGCTTTAAAAGTAAGTTCATTATCTTCAGCAGCTTCGAAATCATATATGGCTCGAACCTTCCGGCCGTCATGCTGGTGGCTGGTTAGCAGGGCAGACGTGCTGGGGTACAGGGTGGAAAGGGCAGTAGACTGCTGCCTCTGCTCCTTGAGAGATAACTCAATGGCTGGAAGATAATGACCCAACATGTGCAACTTGCCAACAATATAAAGAAGTACAAACAGGTATCTCAACACAGGAAGTATTAGTCTATCAACTCTAACTGGAAACGTGGATATATCCTGATACAATAAAGTGAACAAAACTCATTTTGTCAATTGTGTTCATTTATTTTGAATTGAAAGTTTAAAAATAAATTGACAAAATATCACATTTTTGTATTTTTACCACACAGATATAATTTACTCTAGGTAATAAAAAAAACTTAGGTACTTCTTTTTTAACTTAACAGCAAAAATTTTAGGTTTTCTTTCACCTTCTTATAATTTAAACTCATAATAATCAAAATCATCCTGGAATCAAGAGATCCACATCCTGCTGTAGATTTACTTAATATGAATCACAGAAGTATGGATTAAGAACCTGAATTTTACTGTCACAAAGCTAACTATCATGTGACTGGTTCTAACCTCAACAAATCCCTTTCAAATGCCTCTCTCCCATCTCCCCCATTACGAGAATATAAGAAAATATCTTTTAGGACCATGAGGAAGATATATCCTCAACAGAACACAAAAAGTAAAACATAGTAAAAAAAAAAAATCAATTTTTGATATCACAATTTAAATTTTTTTTTGCCGGGGTGGATCCTGGAGACTGAATGAAGGATCAGTGCATGCCAAGCAGGAGCTTTACTACTAAGCTATACCTTCAGCCCCTGAAACTTCTATTTGATGGAGCACACAATTATCAAGGCTAAAATACAAGGTAAGGATTCAGGATAAGTATTTTGCAGTAGAAACAACAAATTAATATCTAAAATAAAGACTTATACATATTATCATTAAAATAAAAGCACAATAAAAAAAGCCAATTCACCCAACAAAATCAGAGTAGTCAATACACACACACACACAAAGACTCCACCTCACAAGTAGTCATGGAAATAAAAATAAAAATAGTTCACTATTAATTTGAATGTATCAGATTCAGAAAAATTAATATCAAGCATTGTCAGGAGATTAAAAATAATCATCATAATAACAATAGCTTCCATACATCATAGATAGAAGATGAAAGTCATATAACCATTTACTACCACTTTTCATCACAGATAGTGAAGTCACACCATGTTCACAAGCAACATGCATAACGTTCACTGCAATGCTTGTTACAGTGAAAACAATCAGAAAAATGCCCACAAGGAGGACAGAAAAAGCATGCTGCATCAGTACACTGCAGTAGCACACAGCAGATGCCTCTCAGAGGGGAAAGAAACGACACCAAGAAGGGAACCAAGGAGATTTCTGCCTTAGCTGGGAAGTTCTACGTGCTTTACCTGCAAATATCTCAGGGAAATAGTACTCAGCGAGGAACTTATCTTCTCCCACCAGTAGGGAGTTGAAAACCCACCTTTCGCTAAATCTTCTTCTTCTTTTTTGTTAGCCACAGTACCAGGGTCCTTGGCTACTAGAGCTGGGCTTGCTTTTGCTTGTTCTGCAGCCTAGCATAAAAAATAGAGAACACAATATTTGAGGGTTGTCCACAGGTTCCGGTACTCACACCTAATGTGAGAGCTCACAAGGCTCCTCTCACCAGCGACCACAGGTTTCTCAAGAAGACAGACATCCAAACCGGATGACATCCTCCTTGGACAAGAGGGAAGAGGCAGAATTGGGGCACACCACAGAGGGGGGCAGGGGGAGGACCACATAAAAAGAATTAAGACATATCACATACATATATAGATTCCCTACAATGAATGTAATCACCATGTACTGCAAGCGTGCAATAATGAAAACTTTTAAAAAATTTCTTAGGAAATAAAATTTTTTATTTGTCTTTTTGAGACAGGGTCTTGCTATGCGGTTCAAGCCGGCCTTGAGCTCACTTTGTATCCCAGGCTGGTCTCAAACTAGCAGTGATCCTCCTGCCTGAGCTTCCTGAGTGCTGGAGTTACAGGCGTGTGTCACCACGCCCAGCTAAAACTTTTAAAAAGAAAATGTAGAGCCTAAACACAATTAAATACACAGTGCCTACACCACTAAAAAGAAATTCACTGGGAGAAAATGACTGAGAGCAACTGGATACAGGTCAAATACATACTTCCAGATTTGTATAGTTTAACAATATGATAAATCAGAAAAAAAAACTACAGGAAATTTAAAGATTTTTTTTAAAGTTTTAAAAACAGAAAAGCAGGAAAGGAGAGCAGATTTTTGAAAAGCAGTTTTTTAAAAAATGTAATGCCTATTCAAGTTACAGTGTATTGCTTCCTTCCAGATCAAAAGTCAGAACATTATTCTTAGGAACTCATGTTTCTATCTAATGATATAAATGTTCATAAAATCCTGTTTTGTAAACCAAAATGCAGTTAGCTTTGACGGCATGTTACTGCCTGTATTGAACATATTCTGTAACTGAGGCAACGTGCCAGTAAACAGACACACCAGTCCCCACTCCTGGAATGACAAGCTCTCGGGACTCATCATTTCCATGGCCTTAGTTTCTGCACTCGCTGAACATAAATCAGAATCTGGCCTGTTTTACCAGCCTCGGTTTCGACCTTTCTATGGGTTACCAGAGCCTGGAGGCAGTTCTCAGAGTCCACACACAGGCATGGGCACCCCTCTGCTCCTAGTGTGCTTCCTCTTCACGCTCCTTTTGCTCCATCTACGCTTGCCTTTACTGAAGTAGTAAACAGCTACAGTATCCCAAACCTTTTAACTGAGCATTCTCTCCTGTGTTCCTCTGGTAACACTGTAAATGTGCTTATGAAAGCAAGTTATGTAATCAAACATAGGTTCAAATCCCGCACCACTAGAAAGTGGTGCGACATGAGGTAGGTTAGCCTCTTTGAGGATAATCACAGCACCTGTACCTCACGGGTACCTCTCAGTCTATCTGGAGGATTAGATTAACACACACGGCTTCCAAAATACGATGAGATGACACTCGTCCAGGTTTAAAGGAATGGTGTCACATTATCTCCAGGGGTTTATAAGGTCAGCTAAGGTAATCCACAGCCATAGCACAGAGGATGCTGAGGTTGGGAGTCAACGGACCTATACAGTTGCGAAGTTTTCATATTCTATACCAAATGACACCATATTAATGATGCAGACTGCAGTTACAAACCACAGCTGCAGTCCCCGGAGCAAGCAATTAAGAAAAGTCACATGGTAGCACTTAGAACCGTGCTTCTATCCCAGCTTCTATTGGACCTGAAGTGTATGCTCCTTGAGGGAATGTTCCTAACTATTAAAAGCAATCAACAGATGTTTGTTGAATGTAATGAAGGAAAAACACTGAATATTATTGTAAAATACAGTCCTATATTCATCACTTATTATATTTTGTGCTGTCAAAGAAATGCATAGGAACTGATTTTAGAAAAGCTGATAAGAAAAAAGCTTTTTGAAGAATTCCCTTAACACAACTTTAAGCATTCTCAATTCTAAATCATCACTAGTTGTAACCTCAGAAATATAATTATCATATACTTTGAAAATTGAAAATATACTTGGTTGCAGACAGCTTCTATCATTTATATGAATTTGTTTCCCAATTTGGTGAATTTCACCAGACCCCTGATCTCCTGTGGTCTTTGAAGGATTCTGTATCACTTGACAGGGAGCACAACAGCGAGCTGCAGTAAGAGTTACACTCTCAACTCATATTTTTTACAGTGCAAGACACTCGAGCATAAATTTTCTTAATATTTTTCCATTATTTTCTTCTGTGCCTGAATGAAAAAAAAAATCAGGAAACTCTTCATATTTCAGTATGTGCTAACAAAAATCTAACCTGATAAAAACAGTGATGACTAAAGCAACTTAAGTGCATTTAAAATCTAGAGGAAATTCTGCAGTTGAAATTATATATAATTTCTTCCCTTATTAGTGGAAGGAAGGTCCTGGAAATTGAACACAGGCTGAGTTTGAACAACTTTCCTGCTTCAGCCTCCCAGAGTGCTGGGATTATATGTATTTAAATATTTCTTGTGGCTGCAAGATAACAACGCAATTAGCTTTTGCATTATTTTATAATATATAGCTGAAAAGAAGAGAAATATTAACTTTCTTATTAGTCTTTTCTGTCCTAAACATTTTGAACAAGAGAATAATGAAGGAAACCCTCTTGCCAGTGCTGACTGTACTTCTTATCCTTTGAAGTCCAGCAGAGACAGACACATTTCTACCAAACTCCACCAAAGGCAGGCAGAACCAACAGTGCCAAGAAGGACGGACCGAGGGTCAGCATGCCAGTGTTCCAGTTCCAGCTCTGTCCGCTGTGAGCTGCAACACTGGGAAAGTTACTTACTGTTCTCAGCCTCACATTCCTCATCAGTAAAATCAGGTGTTTAGATTAGGACCCCGAACGTTGTTCCCACAACTAACATTTTAGGTTAACCAAGGAAGTGTACATGTCAAACAGATCATTACCGCCGTCTAACAGCAAGCCCACTTATAGAGTAAAATGTGGATTTATGCTTGCACTGAAAGCTGTACCTAGAGCGCTGCTTCTCCAACTTCAAATGCACACACAGCCACCCGGGACCTTGCGGCATCGAGTCACGAGTCCACAGTAGAGAGGGACCTGAACGGCTTCACCCTAACATGCTCCCAGGTGTGGTGGACACTGGTCAGTGCATCACATTCTAGGTAACAAATTCTAACCCTAAATGCCATTCTACTAAATGTCTATGCTCTTTGGTTCTCTGTGTTGAGCATATTCTTTGATAAATAAACATTGTTTCTATTGTCAAGGGATTTTTACTATCTTGGGATACTCTGCATAAAATTATTCTTTAACTGTATACTCTTAGAATCACTGCTAGTAAAAGCCAGCTTCAATTATGAACAAATACTTCTCAAAGACATAATACAATTTTTCAAATGAATTTGCTTCCTTCTTTCAGATATACTTCTGGATCTTCACATCTCAAGTGCACTGAGATAAAATGTGAATCCCTTTGGAGGAAAATCTAGACGGATTTGGATGAAAGCAGGTACTCCAGATGACTCCTGGAAGGGGTCAACGGCCCGAAGGTAACCTGGCACAGCTGAGTGTTCCGCTTACAGCTCGGGCTACTCACCATACGCCCTGATCCATCTCATGGAGAGAGAAAGTATGCTACATTACCACACCTTCCAAGCCTCTATGGAATGGTCACCTGTTCCTAGATGACCTCGCTCAGACTAATCCCATTATACAATCATGTATGTTTGTATGTCAGGTGTGAGGGGACAGTAAACCCTTCAGCTAACTGTATCTGTTGGTAAGAACAGAGATTTCTGCACTGATCAGTTCTTAGTAAGAAATAAGGTGCCTCTTGTGCTCCTCTTTCCATGAACCGCTCTTATCTCTTCCCATTTTCAATGGCCACCATCAAAAAAAAAATCAAACAACAAATGTTGGTGAGGCTGCAGAGAAAAGGGAATTTTCTCTGTCGCGGTGGGAGTGCAAACCAGTACAATCACCACAGAGATCAGTATGCAGATTCCTCAAAAAACTAAAACTAGAAATTCCATTCAGCCTAGCTATTTCTCTTCTAGATATCTTTCTGAAAGAGTTAAAGTCATTACATTGCAGGGATCCATGCCTATCCATGTTGTAAGCAGCACAACTCATAATAGCTAAACCTTGGAAGCAGCCTGTATGTCCATCAACAGAGAAATGGATAAAGAAATATGTTTAGACGAGGGAGTCCTACTCTGTCATAAGGAAGGATGAAGTTGAATCATCTGTAGGGAAACAGATATACCTTGAGACCACAATGTTGATTGATATAAATCAGACACATGTGCTTAAATATCACATGGTTTCTCTCATATGAGAAACCCGAAGTATAAATACAAAGCAACTATAGGTGGATAATGGAGAGTAGGGAGACAGATCTTTCTCAAGTGGGAAGTGGATGAAGAGATGGAGGGGCACTGAAAGAAGAACTGAGATGTGTTACGTACCTGTACCCACCAGGAATGTAATGTAATCATTACATAATGCAAACAATAGACTAATAAAAAATTAAAAATTAAAATAAAATTCAGGTCCTCATAAATTTCCTGCTCAAAAGAACATGTAAACTCATCTCTAAATTTTAAAAATACCCTCATGTTTAAGCTGTCATTCTCTGTTGATAAAATTATAGCTTTAAGAGCATTTAACTGTCAGTGTTATCTGATACAATAAAGAAACCTTGTCCATACAAAAACTATATAAAAATTATAAAATGTAAATCAATTCATTTACAAAGAAGAGACAGTAAGAAAGTAGAAGTTGCAACATACTACAATTTCACTGTAACATTTTCTTTCACCTTTAAATACTAGAACTATGACAAACAAAAATTCTCCTGAGTAACAAACCTAGAAATGGAAGAAAGAACAATTCCAATAAGTGTAGCTGTTTTAGAGAAACTGAAGCGTGCACAACTTTACAAAATACCTGAGAGCCAATAGCTGGGAAAGTAACGCCTTGCTCCTTAAGGTTCTTAATCATTGCTGATATTAGACTAAGCTGCGGGTCATTCTTGAATTCGTCTGTCCATTCAACCATAAGAGCTTTTAACTTCTCACATACTTTAGGGTGACCCTAGGACATCAGAAAAAAAAATTAAGGAAAAGTTTATTTCCTAGCTATTGACTTTAAATAGAGTCTTTAAGGAAGACAAGGAAAAGCAGTTCATTTTGGTTTGCTTTCTGAAGAACAGTGAAACATTACTGCAACAAGAGCATAAATGGTACAGTTCTTTTAGTCTTAATTCCTCATTTTTTGTGTGCATGAATGTGTGTTTTTCTCACAATAATCTTCTGAAGCCTGGTTGGTTATATTTTACAAACTAATCTCTCAAAACCTTTGTTTTTCAAAATATTTCATACCATTATGTATAAAACTAATACATAAATTGTAAAACATCTAGAAAATAAAGTCCTCTCACTTATATGTAGTTGCTTTTGAAAACAGCTGCTTGCACTACTACCTAAGTTTATATATTGCACCTTACAGAAAACAGTATTAGAATCTCTTCATAAACAGTCCAGACAGGAAAAGATAATGCTCATTAATTAGTAGAAAATAACTAAAAATAACTGCAAAAGACAAAAGGAATTATCACATTAATCATGTTTAAAAGACACAAAATTTTAGATTATCAAATTTCTCCAGCCCTTTTTTCTACTAAGACCTGGACTCATGTTTTTGCAACAACACCTGAGCCATTTCCTTTTTAAATTTTTTCTTGATGTCTTATACCCCAAAATTTCTAAAGCCAGAAATAATTATCTTTAAAATATATAAATTTTTAGCCGGGGATATAACTCAGCAGCCCAGCGCCTGCCTGGCAAAAGCAAGGTCCTGAGTTTGCTTCCCAGTATCCAAAAAAAAAAGAAATGAAATATATAAATTTTTCTTAGGAAAACTCATACATTTCTTACTAATTTAAATTTCTAAGGCCCCTTGAACGGCAGGACCCAATGCTTTATCCCACATGCAGCTATTCTAGAGAGGGATGCGGAGCACCCGGACTACACTGCGGCCTGCCCAGCTACATGTTTCCTGTGCAGGGCTGACGCCAAGCCAGGGCTCTCAACATTCCCAGCTGCTGATGACTTGCTGCTGTTTGACACACTACAAGAGCAAATACAACGGTGAACACACAAGAGACCTGCCCTGGCCCTGAGCGGGTGAATTCTCACACAAACTCCCTAGCCGCACCCACGTGTTACGGACATCCCCGCACAGAATACCTTGTTCACCAGTGCGCCCTCAGCTCCTAAATACTGCGAACAAATGCTCTGGACCCATCACCCTGGCTTCAGTGCATCTTTAAGAATCACACCCCACCCCATGTCTCTGGCAGCAACTGCCCTGTAACCAGTTTGTACCAGCTCCAGTTGCAGGGACGGCCCAACAGAGTAACAGCAGTTTGGAAAGGCTGTAGTGGTTCATGGTCTTGTTCAAATAAGATAGAAATTCAACAATCAACAGTCTTGTGTTCTAGTTCTACATTTTGGCAGTACTTCTGAAGGGTTCCATATTCGGAAACTACCTCTGTGGCTACAAAAAATGTTTAAAATAGACTTGTATTATTGTTTCATTAGCTATAGAAATATAAATATTTTCTTAGATGGAAGGGATGATGCAAATAAGAAGCTACCTACACTTTAATATGGTTCGAAAATGTCAACTTTCAAAGTTATATGGATTTGTAGCCTCTAGCAAAATTTATTTGCTTACATAATGCACAGACAAAGCCTAGAAGGAGGGGTGGGGACAGATGAACACAAGCACAAAATAATCCTATAGTTCTGTGTGATTTAAAATGTGAAGAACTGATCAATGAAACACATTAAGAAAAATGGAGACCTTAATTTCTGGAAACAACATTCCTTACCTTATTTAATACATTGCTTACTTCACTAGCGAAATCTCTTGAACAAACTTCTAAGTGAAAGATTTTGCCACAGTTTGATACACATGCTCCTAGAAGCTAAAAGCATAAAATCAGAAGTTAAAAAGGATCAATGCCGACTGGTAATTTTATGGTACAGCTTAAAACAAAACCACTTACAGTCAGTGCTTGCATAGCAACATGAGGATCTTTGTGGTTCACCCTTCTCATAATAGACCGAAGACAATCTTTAGGTCTAAAAAATAAGAAATGTATCAATAAACAGCACATCTAGCTTCCCCCCCCTTTCACTGCAGTAGGCAACAGGATACTACACAAAAGGGAAAATATGGTAGTTATTTAATTTTTAGTAATGACATGTTTGAAACACTGTACACTAGTTCCTTTAAAATTTTTCAAAAAGAATTAACAAGCTCATTTACTTAGCAATCATGCTTTAGGCATCTCAGGGTAACACTGGGTGAAAAACATTTGAAAATAAAATTGTAGGCCAAGACTCTCACTTCTAGTCGTGACAGAATAAATGCAACAAGATGTATACTCTTTCAGTAAAGAAGAGAAAATGAAAAGATACGTTTAAAATATATACCGGATGAAGCCCAAGGCCTCCACAGCGACGGCAGCTCCCCTGGGCCCGGGATGGGCCCGCACTTCCCCACGGGGACCGTCACCGCCAGCAGCTCCTGCTCCCCGGTAACCAGGTGCGACAGTGAGCCAGTGACAAAAACACAGCACGCTGGAAAAGATGCGGCAGAACCGGAAGCGGGGAAGAGTGCGCTGCTCAGGCACCGGAGCGCCGGAACGCTGAAAAGGCCGCCCGGGCACAGATCAAGCGTTCCCGCTTATAGTGGTACAGCAGAGAGGTTAAGATCTTTGTGCTGAGGAGCAAGTTCAAGTGAGAAGTCTGACAAAGTGTACGACCTCACTTGGCTTTACAACGTGGGGAGACTTCAGTGGTCCTTGGACACATGAAACCAAACACACCATCTACGTCTGCCTCGGCCAAATGGCCGCTCTTCTGTTCGCGTCTAGCTACAAGCATGGGCTGTGGCACTCCCAGAGGTGTCCAAAAACAAGTACTACAGCTTAAAATCCCCTTACTGTACAGAAATCTTCAGCTTGGAGCACCTCGATTTTAAACTTCTATTGCTTTTACAGGGAATTCGCTGTTATAGTTACACTTATTTTAAAAATTGGCAAAACAGCTTTTTTCTCAGGGCTAGGAATTCAATCCAAGGCCTGTGTACCGGAGGCAAGCGCTCCACACAGAGCAGTATCTCCAGCCCGAGTGCATGTATTTTCTATCCATGCTTCCCTTGCCAAGGCGTTTCCCCTAATTCATTCCTTCAAAAAATAAATCTGCTGCAGGGAGTTAAAAATGATAAGAGTCAGAACCAGCAGGAAAATGTAGCCTCGTGAAACCTGGGATCAGGAAACTTGGAAAGCAACAACTTCATGAAGGAACGAGAAAAAGTCAACAGGAAAACTAGAAACCACTGAGAAACTGAAGACAACACGGGGAAGAGAACAGAGCAGTCTGAAACACTGACCCCCCCCCACTAATGCAAGGGAACCCTGGAAAGAGCCAGAAGCTCCCAGGAAAAGCAAAGGCTCGGTGTATAGCACCAGCCCCCCAAAAGCCCGTGGGATTATAAACTGCCCCAAAATACGGCGTGGGGCTTTATTCCGAACACGTAGGCTAGAGCTGGAGAAGGAGTTCACTGCAGCCTCCACCACATTTGGGACTGATCAATCAGCAGCCATTTTGGAAAAGGGTCTATTAAGACCGAGCTACAGAATCAGAAGTCATTGAACAAATTCAGGTCTATGTCACCCTACCACACTGACTGGATGGGCGGAGGCACAGGCAGTCATGGAGAAAGGCTGGGCTAGTCACAGGACCCCCACGAAGGTGTGCTGAAGTTAGGAAGACACAGAAGGCTAGGATTAAAAGACACCACTCTGAGGGGTGAAGTCAGGTTGCTGGTAGGGTTTCAGAAGGGGCTGGGTCTGAAAGTGCTGACTTTAAATCCAGCAGACTGCTTGGCCCTCCTCAGTGCCTGCTTCCAGCACTAAACCCAGTGGTCTGCCAGTGTAATGGTATGTACCCCAGCTTGCACACCTGCCACATCACAGGTACATGGACAGAAGAGCCTCCGGGGCAAGGGAGGCACCTGCCGCCCACAGTCCATAGAGCTGGGAGACAGCAGTGAGGTGGGCTGCACAGAAGGGCACAAACACTGAGCAGCTGGTGTGAAGAGCCATGCGGCAGACAACATACCATGACTCACAACGCCCAGCAGGAGCAGCAGGCCGAGACTCAGCGTCCACATGGCAAAACATGGGTGTGGAAACAAAATAGGCCTTAGCTGTGACTCACCATCTCCTACAAACATCTGCTATATCCCAGTTCTACAGATTCCGTAAGGAGCCACTCGCCCAAACACGGGGAGGAATTTGTTTTTTGGACTCATTTCTCTTTTTGTTTTGTTTTTGTTTTCATTTTTTTCTTCTCTTTTGTTCTCTTTTTACTTTTTTGTTTTTCTTGTCTTTTTCTGTTATTTTTACCTAATTTTATTAACTTCCTTTTATTCTTTGATTTTTATCACTTTTCTCACCTCATCATCCTTCTCTCTTGTTCAAATTTCCCATCTTTTATTTCCTCTGCTCCACTCCTTATGTTTTTATTATTGCTATTATTAAGCTTTAATTTTTAGGTATGCTCTGTTGATGCCATGCTGTTATTACTGAGTTGTTAGGAGAGAGAGAAAAGAAAAGAAAAGAAAAGAAAAGAAAAGAAAAGAAAAGAAAAGAAAAGAAAAGAGGAAAGAAAAAAGAAAAAGGAAAAGGAAAAAGAAAAAGAGAAAAGAATGAGTTCTGGGGATTTGAACCCAGGGAGTGCTGAGCTATAGCCCCAGTCTTATGCTTTCAAGTTTGTGACAAGGTCTAGCGAGTTGCCCAGACTGGGCTCAAAACTTGCCAATTCTCCTGTCTCAGCTTCTCGAGTAGCAGGGGTTACAGCCGTGTGGCCCTACACTGGCTCACTGTAACTGTCCTTAATAGGCTGCTGCACAATCAAACACAGGCTAACCATGATCACAGCCCCTACTTTTCCTAACCCTTCACTGCTTCTCAGAGCTGTACCACAGCAAGTAACATGGAAGTTATTACCTTTTTGAAAGATTAAGAAGAATGGTAATAAAAAAAACTCCCTAGCCATACACATAAGCACGTAAGAGGGACCCAGGTGCTACTTTAGTTATTCAGAATCCCCCTTGCCATAATCAGACTGATTAAGAAAACAGGACCCTGTTACTCACATGATCTGCGGTGCGAACCACTGGTTTTGACACTTACAGTCAGTTTTTAGTTTGATCTTCTCAGGCATCCGTACCTAGGACTCCTCTGCCTAGCAAGGAAAAGCCTCACATAAATATGTACCACATTTCAGTGGCAGGTCCCCAGGCCGCAGTCTGCCCGCTGTGTTCGCTGCCTACTTCCTCCTCTTCGTTCCCTTCTTCATCTTCATCACCATCCTCATGCCAGTGCCTCTCTTGCGCCTATGAATCTGTCTGTTGTTCGTCTTTCTTCTTTTGCTCCAAAACTCCCTTCTTGCCTTTCTGTTCCCACCTACCGTTTCCAGAACTTCTTTCAACGGGGCAGTGAACTACTGGAACGCCATCTCTTCCACGGCAAAAAGTGATCGCTGGCACTGCGTGTCTTGCGCTTACCTTTCGTGGAGAGATCGGTGGCACAGGACGCAGCGCCCAGCACCCAGGGGCTGGCGTGGACTGCAGCTCCGGGTTTCCTTGGGGAAGCTGCCACCAGCCAGGAGCGCCTCCCCAATGATCTGGGTGATAAGGGGCTGCGCAGGGGCACGTCCTTAGCCTCTCCGCTCCTGCTGCTGCCAGGGCCCAAGCCTCTTCTGCCACAGGCCTCCCCTTCAGGCAGCTGCCGTATCTGGACTACTGAATTCCATTCTATTGTTAATGGCGGGATAGTTATTGCTTTTCTTAAATAATTACCATACATCAACTCTGGCTTGTATTTGTCTCTACATTATTACTGCACATCTCATTCCTATTATTAGGGATGGCACAATTATAGCTATTATTGATTCATATAAAATGTCAATAACCAGTTAGTGTTTGACTTTATTAATACTGCTGATTATTTTTCTATTGCTCATGATGGCATAGCTATTGCTTTTAAATGGTTTTTACTGTATGCCAATACCCAAGTTGTCTTTTGATTGCCGATATTACTGCAGTTTGTTTCTCCTCTCTAACCGGCATGGAGGATTAAACCCTAGAAGAAAGTTGGACACTAAGAAGACCCTCAAGTATTACACTAAATAGTTTGAATAGGTTTATAAATACCAAAACATAATCAAACCCAAGGACACATCACAGGTAAACAGAATCTAAGTAAAGAGATCTCCACAGTAGTGTCACAGCTTTTCTACCCTAAGTGATCTCAATCCACAGCACAAAAACAATATATACATACAAGAAAGCAAGGCAACAGATGTTTCCACAAACCCCAAACTTCCCCCAATCCAATCTTATGCATACTGAAGTAGAGAAAGCTATAGGCAAAGAACTCAAAAACCTAATGGTCAAAATGTTTAAAGAGATAAAAGAAGAAACACATAAGCAAATGCATAAGATGTTTAACAAACTCAAAGAGGATTTAATTAAACAAAGGATTTACCAATAAAATGCTCAACAAGGTTGAAGAATAAACAAATAAACTGACTTAAGCAAGTTAATTGAGTTAAGCAAGACAATACATGAATGACCACTTCAGAAAACAATCAGAAAGTATGAACAGAAAGCAAGCAGAGATGGAGGGTAATGAAAAGTTCAGTGGGAAGTGTGGGTAGCAGACTTGACCGACATGAGGGCACAGCGTTAGAAATAGAAGACAAGGTGGATGTATTTACTAAGTGCCACAAAAACATCCTAATAAAAAACTTGGGAAAGAAAGAAAGAAATGTTTTAGAGACAACTAAAAAGAAGTAAAATATATGCTGAGGTAACTAACCGTTTGGGGGCCCAGGTAGAACTCAGCAATCGTTCGTATTTCAAGGAAGGTGACCCCAAGAATAAGAAAGGTGACCCCAGTGCAAGGAAGTGTGATTCTAAGAACACTGCTAGGATCTCAGTCAGTTAAGCAGAAAGAAATCAGAATTCAGGAGGCCCGAGGGAGGTAGAATTTGCAAGACTGAGCAGAAAGTGAAGGAAGAACACAAGACTACTGTAGCAAATGGATCTATTTAGGTCCATTGTGGAAAATACCACACATGAAAAACTACATGAGACAGAAACTGACTGACAACTGCGGTGTATGTCAAAAGTTTCTTAAAGCTCACGAAGTTGTTATAGTTCACACTAGAGTGGATGGTGCAGTGAATCGAGAATTAAGACAAACCTATACCATCCCTAAATCCACATTGTAACAAGTGAAAAATAAACTATAGAATGATGTAACATTTTGAAAGAATAAAGTCCAACATTCCTTCTTTTTGCAGTACTAAAGATGGAACTTTGGACTGAGCTAAATCCTTAGTTCTTTTTCAAGACACTGTTTTGCTAAGTTGCCTAAACCTAAAGTCCAACATTCTTCAACAGGGGTGCAAAGAGCCTGCTGTGTTCCAACAACATGAATATCCAACATTCAACACAAAAGAGGTATGATGTGAAGCAGAACACCGGGACGTAATAACTAGGAAGAAAGTCAGGGTGGGTCAGCAGTTCAAGACTGCAAATGAGCCATTGTCACACATGCTTGTGGATGTACAAAATGTGAAATAGCAAGAACATGGTGCACAAAAAGAAACAAAACTCTAGAGATGAAAAATAGCAAAATTAAAAATTGGTCAAAATTCATCAGATAAGTATGAAAAAAGTCATAAATCTGAAAATATCCTGAAAGTGTCTGAAGCACAGATAGAAAATAATTGTTAAAAAAAGTAAAAAAGGGCCAACACCAAAGCTATTTTTTAAATAGAAATAAAATGAAACTATAAAAACTGAATTATATCTAAAAGACAAGTGGAAATAAAGAAAAAAGAAACATAAGAAAGAGATACAAGTGATCTTTAAAAATGGCAAATTCAGATTGCAACCTGTGCTAATACACTACTCCCAAGAGGAACACTACATATTAAAGAGTTAACTCCCCCCAGAAAGCATCACAACTCTATAACGTGTACGTACGTATGAGAAAAAGAACTTTCGGTTATACAAAGGAAACGCTGATGGAGCTAAAAGGAAAAACGGACGAATTTATTGGAAATTTCAACACAGCAATCTTAATATCTCATGACCTTGCTGACATGAAACCCCATCCATGACATAACATACATTCTTTTCAAATGTATAGAAAATTCACCAAAAGGGACCACATTCTGTGCTACAAAAGCAAATGCTGACCAACTAGAACTAAAATCACAAAGTACATTCTTTCATCACAACAGAACTAAACTACACGTTGACCCCTAAATGACAGAAGAAAGTTCTAAATAGTGTGCTAGAAATCACACAACACGCACTTCATCAAAACTTATGCGAAATGAAATCACACAACTTCACGTAAGTGTATAAAAATGAAATCATATCGTTATATACTTTGTACAAGAATGTTCCTATTAGCCCAATGTTAAATGAAATAAGACACACAAGCTCAAATATCACATGGTTTCTCTTATAGGAGAAACACAAAATATATACAAATGTACAAATAAAGAACAAAATAGAAGAGATAAATAGGAACTAGAGAGAAATTCAAATATTTCCCCAAATTATATACTTTTATTATTTCAAAAATATTTTAATATGTATGCCTACTTTATTTATACTACTAGTTTATCTTAAATTACTGAAAGTTTTGTGTTAATTTCTGTAAGAAATTTTCTTGGTTTTGTAAGAATTTCCTTGGTTTATGTCTTGTACTCTGAGCAATGAATCTGAAGTTAACAATACACAATGCATTAACCATTGTTATTCTCTTACTATTTTGTTAGGAAATTTTATTTTTTCATAAAATAAAAAGTAAAAAACTACAAATGACCCAAAATATGCATCAAGAAATGAATGGATAAATTATAACATACTGATACAATGTAATTGTTTCTTAGCATTAAACAGAACTGATATACATGAAAACTGAATTCATCTTAGAAACATTCAGTTCTAGATATAATGTACAACTTCATTTTATGAAATTCTACAAAAAGGAAGATTTAATCTTTAATGAGAGAATGCTTGTGAGTAGTTGCCTGGAGTAGAAAGAACTGAGTACACCAAACCCTGTCTTGCTAAGTATACACATTTGTCACGGTGCAAACCGTCAAACTGTACACTGCACAAGGAATCCACTTTCTTAGGGAAAAATTATACATTGCACAGATTGTTTAATGTGGCAAGTAGCAAAGGCACTGTTCACGTTAACAGTGTAACAGTAATATGAACTAACTATAGTCTGCAAAACATTTGTTTATGTACTGAAAATTTCTTGTAAGCAAAGAACTCATTCAATATACAAAATATTCACCACAAACTGAGTCTCAAAACTCAGTTTCTTATCCATACCTGTTAACAGGTAGTATCTGGCAGAAAATAAGACTTAAGCCTATCACTGCAAACACTGTGTTTTGACATACATTTATCTTGTAATGAATTATGGTCATATAATGGGACTCTTTACATAAGTCAAAGGGCAACAGCTCCAAAATATGAATTCATCAATTTGAAATATACTTTACCAAAACATTACCAACATCTATATAAATACATGAGGCCAAAATAGCACCACACATATACATTCTTCTCAAGTGAATATGGAACATTATACAGGATAAACAATATGTAGGCAACTAAACAAGTCTCTACAGATTTAAAGAACAGGAATTACAGGAACCATATTCTCCAAGCTACATGAAATTAGAATTCTGTAACATGTAAATGTGTAAAACATTAACCAGTATGCTCCTGAACAGCCAATGGGCCAATGGGAAAAAGCACCAGGCAAATCAGACAGTACTTTGAGATGAAAAGGGCAGCATAACACAACACATGGGAGTCACTAAAAAGAGTTCTTAAATGCAAATTTTCATCTGTAAGCACCTAATGTTACAATAAAGGAGAGTTCAGTCCATGAGAGAAATGGAAACATTTGTTCCTTGTTGACAGGAATGTAGAATGGCATATGTATGTAAAACAGTATGCTGATGGACACAGTATACAAGGTTTTGAATGAAAAACAGAATTATCAAGTAGAGTAGTCTGTTTTTTCTCGCTATGACCAAATACCTGACACACACAACTTAAACAGGAGCGTTTACTTTGGGCTCACAATTTCACAGGTTTCAGTCCATGGTGAGCTGGCTCCAAGGCACAAACATGGCAGAAGGGTGTCACCAAGGAAAGGTGCTAACCTGTGGCTGGCTGCCTGGAAGGAAAGTAAGCAAGGAAGAGCCAGAAAGGAAGAGACAGGGACCAGTGCTTAAGGTCACACCCCCATGACACATCCAGACATGTGCTTTCCTAATCTCTTAGGTATCTCCTCTGGGTACACGCTCCAAAGAACTTACGCAGGGTCTTGAAGAGTTATCCTGCATCGTTTTCATAACCACATTACTTACAGTAGCCAAAATATGCGAACTGCCCAAGGGTACAGATACTGACAAATAAATGGATAAGAAAAATGTGGCACATAGATAGTTTGCCTTAAAAAATAAAAAAATTCTAGTGCCCACTTTGGCAGCACATATACTAAAAAAAATAAGGATGTTCTAGCACATATTACAATATGGATGAATCCTGAAGAAATTATGCTACGTGAATTAAGCCAGCCATAAAAAGGCAAATACTGTACAATGCCTCTTATACAAGTTTTTGTAATAATCAAAACCACAGTACAGTGTTAGTCACTAAGGTTCACTGGCAAGAGTGAATACAGCTACTCCTATATGTGGATATGATTTCACTTTTACAAGAAGAAAAGATACGCCGGGTGTGGTGGCACACACCTGTCATCTCAGCACTCAGGAGGCTGAGGCAGGAGGATCATTGTGAGTTCAAGGCTAGCCTGGGCTACAAAGTGAGTTCAAGGCCAGCCAAAACTGCATAACAAGATCCTGTCTCAAAAAGACAAAAAGGAAAAGAAAAAGAGGAAGAAGAAGAAAAGAGCTCTGGAGGTGGATAATGGCTATACAATATTAAGAATATATTTAATAGCACTAAACTATATGCTGAATAATGAATATAATGGTAAATTTTATGTTACATGTATTTTAGTTAGAAAAAGCAACTGAAAAAAGTTTTAATCAAGAACCTAAACTTTTACCTTAAAAAACTAGGAAGAGTAAACTAAACCCAAAGTAAGCAGAGAACACAATACTGAAGATTAAAGAAGACACAAATGAAAATGACAACAGAAAAATCAATGAAACCAAAAATTATTAAAAAAAAAAAAAACCAATGAAATTGACAAGTCTTTAAATTAGACTGACCAAAAAAACTCAAAATATTAAAATTAAAAAAGAGGGAACATGACTTTCAATATTGCAGAAATAAAAGTATATTTTTAAAAACCCCAAACAAGGGGGCTGGGGATATAGCTCAGTGGAATAAGCACCTGCCTAGCAAGCGCAGGGTCCTGAGTTCGATCCCCAGTACCGCAAAAAAAAAATAAAATAAAATAAAAACCCCAAACAACTGAATGCCAACAAATTAGCTGACTTACAGACAAATTCCTACAAAGATGCTACGGTAGATAGAGGATTCAAGATATGTGTTGAATAAAGGAGTAATATCTTTTACTTCATAAATGTTTTGAAAAGTATAATATTTCAAATATGCCCTATTTCTACATCTCATTTGAAAAGTATTTTAGTATTATAAAATCATAGGTTAAGCTATGGCAAAATGGTTTATATTACTCAGGGAAGTATTACCATTGAAAAGATAGTAAACCTAAATTGTAATTCCTGTGCATTACAAAATCCATCAGTGATCTTTCCAGATCAATTTTTCAAAATGAAAATAACATCTTTTCATTATGTCCCTTGGGGCCTCACAAAATAAGAATAGGACATTTTTAAGTATTTCAAATAGAAGAACAAATAGTTTTAAAGGGTTAATAGTAACAGTAATATAAAGCACAGTTAATGGATATATTTGGATTGATAACCTCTAATCACCTATTAGTAGAACTGGAAAAGTATAAAGATACTAGCAAAAAAACTCTTAATAGAGGCACTAAACAGTATTCAGGGCAGAAAATGCTCTGTAGCACTACACTACCTGCAAGGTTACATTCCTGTCCCTGCCTAATCAACGTCACTAGGAATTCTACCTCACGTAGGAGCCCAACCACCTGGATCAATTCCATCTGGGCCGAGAGCCACTGCGGAACAGAACAGAAGCATGGCTGACACAATAAGAAGAAGATCTGGAGGTTGACAGAGCTTATCTATTAAAAAGAAATGCAGGGAGAGAGGTGCTTCTATTACCTCCTTATCAGAATATTAATGTAACACTTTTATGAACTGTGCTAGGGACTTCAGAGATCTCAACAATTTCAGTTCTACCAAATAAACATGTTTTATTCTTTATCATTGCTTTTACATCTACAGCTTTCAAAGTTACGTAAGAATGATTTAGTCTTTACATTTTCCTGTTGCATGCTATAAAAACTCTTTACCACAGCCTATCATTCAAGGAGACACACATATCTATATTGGGGTTATTACATACATGCATAAATAACTTCTATAGGTCTTGGTATGTCATACTCAGCAGGCACAAAACAGCTAAAAGAAACAGGAACTCAAACCTATGTTGAATTAACTAAATATATTTAGAAATTAACAGATAAAAAAACCCTTCTTAAGTACTAAATAAGAGTCTAATTTAGTGGCTGTCATTCAAAGTATAATGGAACTATAAGCTTTATAAGAACTCTAATGTAAAATACGAAAGAAATCAGAATAAAATGAACATTGTAATAATTCTTATTTAAGAACATATTCAAAATGTCAATTTGATTTGTAACACATTACATAAACACAATCTATTCAGTACATGGGGAGGGAGTGAAGCACAGAGTAAAATCAAATTAACTTGAACTTGAGTTCATATAGCACTCATTCATTATGGGATACATAATGGAATACGAGTACAGGACAATATATATAATGCTCCTTGACTATTTTACAAGTTCATGAACTCCCAAAAAAACTTCATTAGGAAAGGAGATAAATGAAAACATCATCTTACTAAAACAGATTAATGAAAGGATAATGGTCACCATATAAATTCAATACAACGGCAATTTGAGTTTTGCTGGCAATATAACACCATGTTTTCTAATATTCAGTCAAACAAAACAAAATGTACTGTGTACGGAAGACAGAGGAACTACTATACAGTGGAAGATTGGTAGATATCAACCGGTGATTTTAACAGGTCAAGGTTGTAAGAACAAAACACAGTAAAATGGAAAAAAAAAAAAAAACAGAACTAGAACTATAGAAACCTGATTTCTAATTTTACCTCTGCTTACTACTTTTAGGTTCTGCTACATTCCCAGGACTTGAGTTTGTGTGTAAAATAATCTCTTTTGTTTTCCATTAGAGGACCCCATCTTCTCAACCCATCTTGTTCATTCTTATTATCTACCTGTTAGTGCTGCTAGTGCTGTTGATAGCAAAAGCACTGCGCGCTTGATTCACCACTATGTACACAAAGCAGCCAACCAGTCTCCACAATTCATGAATGGAGGACGAAACTAGCTAAGAACTTCAGTTATGTTAAGGAGAATGCTAAATATGAGTCTGGCTTCTGCTTTGTGCACTGAGAAAACCTAGAGTACTCTAGGGCAGCTGTGGTTAGGTAAAATGTGTACAGAGTTCTTTAACACACGTGGCAAAGCAAATAATAAGCAGTCAAATGTTAGCTACTATTCTTGAGAGCACTTCAAAGACTTCAAAGTTAAGTCCTGTGAATTAGACAGAAGGGAAAAAGGGAAGGTGGAAGGGAGGGAGGAAGGAGAGTCATCATCTACCTATTGGAAGAAGTCTGTTTCTCCAGAGGTTTTTCCCTTACAAAATTCAGAAAACCGCTGTATTAATTTCCAGTTGAAGGTCAGAAATAGTCATAAACCATTCCTGGACAAGACAATACAGAGCAAACAGAAACACTTTTAACAATTCCTTCCCAAAAACTTACATTTATATTGTTCACAAAATATCACTAATAACTATCATTTTATCTTTCTGTTTAACTAAATCGAAGATTTATTACCTAAATATATCTATTAGCCAAGAAAAGAATTACATCATGTTTTCCACATCAGCCAACAGTATCTTAGATTATAGCTAAGCAAAAATTGTTAGCGTGTAAAATAAAGCATATCTATTCTACAGACCATACTCATAAGAGAAATAAATCAGGCGCACAAGTGTAAACGTCATACTGTCTCCCTAGTGTAAGAAACTAAGATCCAAAGGTACAGCAGACACTGTGAAAGGGAAATAAACTGCTCGAACAGGGAAGAATAACTGGGATGGGGAAAAGGAGAAAAGGAAGGAAGGAATGAGTATATATATATATATATATATATATATATATATATATATATATAAAACTGTACTACTAATTTCTATATAGTTCACTGAAAGGGACAGTTTGTGCTTATATTGTTTGATCAATCTTACATGCTTATAGCTGGTAATCTGAGCAATTACTTTGAAGATAACAATATACAAAATATCAACCACTATTAATTTCCTATCATCTTGTTTTGAAATTATGTATCATTTTTATTGTATTAAAAAAATACTGTACAGCCACCCCAAAGCGAAATAAGCAAAGGGAAATACAGATAATAGGAAATATGGAGACACACCTTTTGCAAAAAGAAACAGGACCAAGAGGTGGAGAGTGCAGGGAGGTGAGCGGAAGAGATGAAACAGAGTTAAGATGTGCTTTGTGTATGCACCAGCTCACCAAGAGGAATGTCATCGTTATGTACTACAAACAAGTACTAATAAACAATAAAAAGTGCAGAAAAATGAAGTATTATACAGCAAAAAATAAAGTATTATGTAATCTAGACATTGATTATACCAATAATTTCAATTTATTATTGTAGACAGTCAATACATACCCCCACATCTATTTTTATATATACAAAAACAAACCAACCAAAACTAACAGAGAAAAATGCTTTACTATGTGAAGGCATGCTAAGGAAAACTGCGGCTGTCATCTTGAAAGTTTTCTCCATCTGCAGACAAACAGAGACTGTTCAAGTGCATCACATGAGGCAGCTGGCATTCTTCACCACTTACTCATGCACTGGAACTGCATGCTGCAAATCATGTGAATGTCTTGAGAAGTCTGAGAAATTTCTCAGAATGCTTTTTTAAAGTTTTAAGCTTTTGAGCAAAACAAACTACATGAAACAAAGGATTACATCTACTCAGTTTCCTGAGATTTATGTCATTTCTAAAAATTATTACACAATTTCTTCAATACTTATTGAGTCAAATATCTCATCTGTCACTAAAACTGATGTCAAGTTAGACAATGATTTCTAAATTTCTCTACTAACAGACTTTAACAGAAATTTATTTCTAAGATTAACAGGATACATTAAGGAAACAGCAAGTGCAGAATAGTACACACAATATATTTATTATGTATGGACTGGAGTAATATATTTACATTTGTGTAAAGAAACAATGGAAAGATATAAAACAAACAAAACTGCTTCCATATAGGAAGGCTAAGAAATGGAGATGTAAGTTAGGACTTGTCAATTTTCATGTTTTTAAATTGTTTTAATTTTTGAGCCATGTGAGTATTTACCTATCTTTTTTAAAAAATATGCTTTCTGTGTGCACCTATATTTTATCAATCAAACATACACATGCCTATGTGTATGTGCAGGCTTTAAAGAATAAAAAAGTTCAGTTAAAAAAGATTCAATGACAATTTTTCACAACACCACTGGGAACTATGCATCTAGGGTACAGAAATGACTAAATGAAATTTCACAATCATGGTTCTTTCTCTCCTCTTAAAACCTTAAGATATTTTCCAAACTGTCACCAATCTAAGACAGATGGCTTGAAATGAGGAAAGAGATAATAAATTATTATGTTTTAAATAATTCTACATCTTACAAATCACTTTGATTAGAATATACAATATTACTGAAAGAAAATGCACTTCCTAACATCCTTCTACCTGCCCTGAATCTGTCTTCTTAAATACATCTATTTATTCTATAAAGTTTCAGGCTAACAGCAAATGGGAACAGTAAATCTAGACTGTTGCCTAATACACAGTTACCTTATAAGATACATTCCAATCCACAACTTCTCCCACCTTCAATCTATCCACCTGAATTTGTCAGGCGGGCTGATGCTCCCTCTTATCCCAATCCCATGTGTCAGTTTTCTCCAAATCACATCAGACATCCAGAAGATCTCACTTGCACCTGAAAAGACTGTTCAATGTTCTTATGCTACCATCAGCAACTGACATCTAAATATCTCTATCTAGGTTGTTAAATAACAAACCAGCTCTTCACAAGCTGTCCATATATACTAGTTATAAGATGATTTGAAGATCAAAAACACATTCATTACACACGGGGACAGGGGCTGGCTGGAGGGGGAAATGAGTTATTTTTTAGTGGGTATGGCATTTCAATCTGAGATGATAAAAAAAATTATGGAGATGGATAGTGGTGATACCTGCAAGCAGTATGAATAGACTCAATACTACTGAATCATTTCAGAATGGTTAAAGGGATAAATTTCATTTATATATATACAATACAAAAATAAATTCAAAACAAATATTAAGAATGCCACCACAAGCAGTTCACTGCTCACCTGAAAAGAACCTTAATAATTCTGTACTATTTAGCTGATCTGGGAATATATAATATTTACCTATTAGCCATTTTAGGCACAATTATTTCAGGGACATATAAAGACATTTTAAATTAAGTAAGAGAAAATGAACTTTTATATCAAAGAAAAGGTTTTCAGATTTAATATAAATATATTTTGCTTTCTAACAATGCAATTGTATTTTTTTAATGAAGAGGAGCCCAGGAAAGCAAAAGTGGCCAGAGTAAAGGAAAATCATGCAGGCAGGGCTTATGCATGCCATTTCCTAATGTAAGAATATCAAGGGACAACAGAAACACCAAAAGCAAAGTAAAACTGGGTATGTAAGCAAGACAGTACTCAAGAAAAATACACACGTGAGCAACTATTTGGAATATGACGCTTTTTAAAACCTCAATATTAAAACAGTATCTCTAGTATTTAATACTTTTCACACAACTCCTTATTAACAAGAACTACAAACTGATACCCATTTACATAAAACAAATAAATACTTGGAAATTAGTGGGGAATTTAAAAAAACCTAGAGACCATTAACAAAGGAGAAAAGCATGAAATGCAAGAGAAAAAAAAGAAGGAAGAAAGAACGACAGCAAAAAGGAGAAGAGAAAGAGTGTTCGCCAAAGGTAACAGAGAGCCACATACTATTACTGTTTAGATTACTAAATTTGAAAATATTTCCTGAGTAATTCAAAGATGTACTATAATTTTAATATAAATCCCCAAGTGAGAACTCAAATGTTAGAAAATACCCTGAGAACAAGCATATGGACTAGGAATAAATTTGAAAAACTAAAAAAAGGAACCTGTCTCTCAATCTACTGATACAGGATAAAAACAAAACACAGACAAAAATATTTTCAAAACTATAAATCAGTTCATTTCAAATGTGAGGAAACACAAAATAAGAAAATGAGTATCTAATGAATTTCTGGTATAATAAGATTAACATGCAGGAAAAAATGAACTTACCTCCACACCTTCGTTACACACTACACAGAATTTCAGATAGGTTACAAATTTATTTTTTAAACTAGAAGAGTAGCCAGGTGTGGTGGCCCAAGCCTGTAATCCCAGCATTTGAGAGGCTGAGGCAGGACTGTTGCAAATTCGAGGCAGTCTGGGCTACAAATTGAGCTCCAGGCCAGCCTGAACTGCATAGCCAGACCCTGTCTCAAAAAGACAAAAATGAAAGAAAATAAAATAAAGAGAAAACTATGGAATATTTCTAGTAATGAAAAGGAGTTTGTCTTTTGATTTCAAGCAGCTCATCAAGTTATTATAAAAAGTGTTTATAAAATAATGCCAAAGTAAAGAGAAAATGAGAACTAACAGAGTAAGAGGAGGACTCTGCAATTAGGATGTTAGATAAAGTTTTATCTCAAAACTGTACACAAGACAGATCTTGGCTGACATCCAGCCCTCAACAGATAAACTGTCACAAAATAAGACTTTAATCAAAAGTGTCCAGAGTTGCACCCATTTAAATATATGCCAAGTGCTGCTACAAAGGCTTTACCTATTAACTGTCTCACAGTCACAGCAATCCCCCGTGAAGAGGATACTATTTTATGTGATAAACTACAAAGGACATCCCAGGAAGGCAAGGTCCTTACACTGAGACACGGCTCAGGCCTTAGGGTCCGAACTTGAACCCAGCCTCATTTCACAGTCTACAGTCTCAACCACTAACTTATGTGCTTCTTTCCTCTACACCATAAAACCTGGTGAACTGTTCACTCTACAAATCTCAGTTCACTACATATAAATTACTAAAACATAGGACAACACACAATTAGGAAATGTGTATGGATGCTGGGGACTGAACCCCATGTCTCACACAGGTTAAGCATGCACTCTACCACTGAGCTACAGCCATGGCCCTAATGTCTTTGAGAGTGCTTTAAGAAACCTGATATTAAAGGGGATAAGCTGAGACTCCCTGAGAGAAATGATACCTAAATTGGTTCTGAAAAACTGTAAGTCACAGAGATGAGACATGAGAGAGGAAGATATCCACACAGAAGGAATAAAAGAACCAAAAGTGCCATGCACAGTGGCCCCTACCATAACCCTAGCACACTGGGAGTCGGAGGCAGGAGAACTGCAATCTCAAGCCCAGCCTAGGCAACTTAGAGACTTAAGTGTCTTGGTTACTATTTTCTCCTTGCAGAGACAAAATCCCCAACACCCAAAATGAAGCAAGGAAAGGTTTGTTTAGCTTACAGTTTGTGGAGGTTTCAGTCCATTCTTGGCTACTTCTGAGGCAAAGTGGCACATGGCAGAGGGCAAACTTTCATGGCAGCAGAGCACAGCAAAGATAACCAGCAAAAGGGAGGAATGGCTGCAAGCAGCCTCTTTCTCTCCCTTACCTTGTAAAACAGCCTAGTGAAAGCAGGGGGCGTGTAGCTCTCACACAGTTTCCATGCCCTCCTCTTCCATAGGCTCAGGTTGTACCAAAGCAAGCACCTGGCTTCCTGCTGAGTCACTCAGCCAAACCTCTGGACTCCCCAAGTTGAAACAATGTATCAACCATAACACTTAGTGACACCCTGTCTCAAAATTAAAAGGTCTGGGCTGGGGATATAGTTCAGTGGAATAAGTGCTTGCCTGGCAAGCACAAGGTCCTCAGTTTGATCCCTAGTACCGCAAAAAAAAAAAAAATTAAAAGGTCTGGGTAAAGGCCCCAGGTTCAATTTCCAGTACTGGGGGGGGGGGGGGATTAATTAAGCACTGCAATTCCAGTAACTGAGTTGAAATGAACAAGAAATAGGAAGTAAATAGAAAATAACCCAGAGGACTGAGAAATTGAGATTGAACTCACTAAGGAAGACAGGGTAGTAACATGAGCATAGCTGTTATATGGCAACTGAATACAAGAATTAGATATAAAAGATGAAAATGGAAAGAAATTCCAGAATGCCAATCTACAACTCCAGGTAAGGAACGTCTCAAGTAAAGCAGGACAGAGGAAAATGGAGAAAGGAATAGCTATGTAGCACATAGTATTCAAATTCGAATTAAATTAACAGCAGGGTCAGAAAAAACAAGACTGGGGAAATGCCCTAGGAGTCCTGAGAGCTACAGTGAAGGGCAGACAGCCCCTGAGAAGACAAGCTGCCCTGCCTGACGGCACAGGCTGAAGTATTAGGAGGCTCTGTACTCAATAGTTTGAGAAAACTGCCAAGAGGGAAAGAATTTACTAACAAAATAAATATGGAGGTGACTCTGAGGTTTTAAGTACAATGAGCTGGGGATATAGTTCAGTGGAATAAGTGCCTGCCAGGAAAGCACAAGGTCCTGAGTTCAATTCCCAGTACCACAAAAAAAAAAAAGTACAATGAAAATATCATCTTGTCATTAAGAGCAACAGGGAACAGACTTGAAAGCAAATTTAAAGCAAAAAGAGGTAAGATTTCAGGTTTCTGTATGGTGAGATTAAGGACTACAAATTATGAAATCTAAAAATGATCTTGTGTCCACAAGACCAGTTCTTGGATAAGAAGAATTGGAAATGAAAATCAGATTTCTCCCATATAAAGACACTTGAAAGTTTTAAGATATTAAAAGAAAAAGTATTAGGAAAAAAGGACTAAGGCAAGTTTAAGGAACATCAATATGTATAAGAAAAGAACAACCAAAGAAGGTACTGTGCAATGGTTAGGGTTACTACTCAGAAGAACCAAGCGCAATGCAACAGTGCATCCTAGTCTTTTTCATATGAAAGTACACGAATGAGAAAATACTATTTGTGGCAATATACAGTAAATAAGACAATTCATGGCTGAATGCTATTACCCTAGGAATACAGGAAATTACATGTATATCTGGTAATTCATCTGTGCTACCTGAAAAGCTCTGTAATACATGCCAAAAGTTTAAGATTATATTTACCTAATTTGTGTCTTTCAATAGTCAATAATCAACTTGGGTGGAATACAGAAGTGACAAAAAACTCAGACATAACCACAAAATTTGCTAAGTGAGGAAACAATAATGACTAAAACCTAGGGAAAAAGGATAGATTTCACAAAAGAAAAATAATAGAAGACAATGCTTAATAAATTACCAACCTTTTACCAATCAGGTCATGCTGATTACAAGGAGTAATCTAAATGCGATGTTCTTCAAAGTGTTTTTGTAAAAACATTCCCCTTTTAAATTAAATTGTAAATGTAATACGCTTTACCTCCTAATTCTTTTTCTTCATCCTTTGAAACTTAGAACACTTACCCAGTGCGAGATTGGCCGACCTTATCACAAATATCCAGGATGAGGCCCCAGTCCTCAGCAGTGTTCATCTCACTGGTAGCTTTCTCTGCAGATTGCAAGAGGAATTGCAGAAATGTTATTTTTCAGATCTTTAGAGTACTGCATATGTAACCATATTCAAATCACTAACATATAGTTTAATCAACCTTTAATGAAAACCTACACAGCTTCCAGCACTCCAATAAGACTTTCGTATCCATCTTTAGCCTTGGGAGCATAATACTTCTTTCATCACAAAGAGACATCCTCATGGGTGTCTCAAACCCATTTTTATTCTTTAGAATATTTTTATTGATGAACTATTAATTTTAATTTTATGAGTTTTACTATATTCAGTGCTTAACAGGAAAAAATTCACAAAAATAAAGTGTTATATTTTTAACATTTATTGTTTATAAAAAAGTATCAAAAATTTCAGCATCAACTGGCTTTTGGTGTACAAACTCTAACAGACTACAACAAAAACAAATTTCTGTATGAACTACAATGAAAATATCAATAGCACTCTACAAAAAAAAATCATTACCTCAATCATCACACCTAAATAAGAAAATAAGATGTGAAAATAAAATATCAAATATGTAATGAGTGCTTAGAATAGACATCAATATTTTCATAGCTGTGCGCTTGTTTGTAAAACCTAAAACATCAGAAATAAATTTCTATATGAACTACAATGAATATACCAATACCAGGCTGGGGAGACAGCTCAGTGGCATAGTGCCTGTCTTGCAAGCTCCAGGTGCTGAGTTCAATTTCTGATACCAAAAAAAAAAAAAAAAAAAAAGAACTACCAATACCACTCTACAAAAAAGTTTTACTTCAATTATCACACTAAATAAGAAAATGAGATGTCAATAAAATATTAAATGTGTAATTAGGGCTTAGAATAGACATGAACACTTTCACACCAGCTGTGTACTTGCTTACAAAACCTAAGACATAACATTAGAAATAAAAACCTATGTGAGCTACAACGTAAACAAAGTCTACCACAGAAATAATCTTTGCTTTAACTGTCAAACCCAAGGCAGTCTTCACATGTGACAACTGCATGTTCCAGGCACACATTTCTTACACTGATAGCACATGTGCTTAGCTTTCCTTTTCTACATGGCAGGCCATTCTTGTCACCTCTTGTCTCTTTTTGTTTTGTCAGGAGCTCCCTACTATGTTGTACAATAATAACTTAGCAGAGAAATAAGAAACAATAAAATAAAATATCAAATGTGTAATGAGGGCTTAGAATAAACATCAACATTTTCACATCAGCTGTTTACTTGCTTGCAAAACCTAACAGATAACTTCAGAAATAAAAATCTATGAACTACAATAAAATTACCAACAGAAATCTACAACAAAAATGTTTTCTTCAACTGTCACCCCCAGCGCACTCTTCACACATGAAAACTACATGCTCCATAAACAAGTACCACTTACACTGATAGCTTGTATGTTTTGTTTTCCTGTCCTTTCTTGTAGATATAGCTGACATCTTTTTGGTTTTCCTACTGTCATAGTACAACTTTGGAATGCTGTGCCTTCCTGTTCATGTACCAGCTCACTAGTGTACTCCACAATATTTCTGCATAGTTCCCTGGACAGAAACATTTAGTTTTTCCTCTGCTGTAAATGATCTCTTATGAGTTCCAGTCCTAACTGTCTAAGACAATTTCTCTGTGGTATTTTTAATTTGTTACTATCTTTGAAAACTATCAAACTATTTATGCCACATATGCTTAGGATTGAGTAAGACACAACCATTGGTCAATGCTTTGTGTTTCCAGTGACATCACAGTTGCTGCATAATGCATCAACAACATCTACTCCACTTTCAGTTTTGTTGCAGAAAGTTTCTATCTCAGGCTTCCATTTTGTTGAGGTTTCCCTATTTCTCCATCACAGTTCAATGTTGATATCAGCAGTGCCAATTTGTTTTTCTTTGCCATATACAAGACCAATGTAAATCTCAAATCCAAAGACTGTAGTATAGAATTCTCTGTTTGGAACTGCAACATTCCATTTGGAGTTTCTGCCTCATTACTGTGTATAGCTCCTGTGCTGATCAACTTTTGCTCTGTCTGCAAATGTAACATCAAATTGGAAACTGGAAACCCATTGTCTAATGTCACATTCTGATTAGTTTGGGAGATGGAAGCAACAAGTCTGTTCACAACATTGTTCAGTTTATTACTATCTGAATAAGGACCTAATGGCTGAGTTCCAAAATAAATTTCTAAAACATAATAATTCTTCACATCTATAAGGGCATAAATTTTAATGTCATAGTTTGACCCATGGCTCTCTCATAAGTCTTTTACATTCCTGCAATTACCATGAGAAATCCCTGCTCAGTACAGCAGACTTATGAATGCCTGCAGTTCAGCCAGTGAGGTATCAAAATATATACATTTTTTTTCCTTAACAAGGCCTACTCATAAGAGAAACAATTTCACTAAGTGTAACCACAGTTTACATATATTAATTCATCTGAGGTAAGGGACCTTTCCAGCTCCCACTTGCTCTCATCTGTTGAGCAAAGAGAAATACTGTGCTATAGCCTACTGTCTTGGCTCACCAAAATAGGGAAAGACTGAAAGGGAGGTATGAAGTCCGTAGTCCAGAGACACAGCTCTTTCATTAAAAGACTAAATGTAAGTTCATGTGAGCCACTTACCTGTACCATGTTAACACTAGTGAGAAAACAAACAAAAAAGTGGGAATAACAGTTAGGCCTGGTGATGTACACCTATAATCACAGCTCTCTGGGAGGTTAAAGCAAGAGTATCACAAGTTCAAACCAACCCTAGGCAACTTTAGAGAGATCTTGTCTCAGAATTAAAAATTAGAAAAGGGATGGAGAAGTAAGTTAGTGTGAAGGGCTCTGGATTCAGCCCCCATTACCCAAAAACAAACAAAAAATCCCAGAAGCAACTATGTATATTGCTTTCAGACAGAGGAGACTTGCAGAGCAAGAAAGTTATCAAGGATAAAAAGCATCACTAACACATGTCAACTCTCCAGAACTAGCAATCCTAGCTTATGTACCTCACAATAGAGCATCAAAATATATGAAGCAAAAACAAATAAGACATCAACTATTAAGAGTGGTAAGAAGAAAGCCACTATTAAAACTAAAGTGTTCAGCCAGGCATGGTGGCTCATGCCTGTAATCTCAGCAGTGGGAGGCAGGAAGATCACTGAGTTTGAAACCAGCCTGGGCTACAACGTGAGCTCAAGGTCAGCCTGAACTGCATAGCGAGACCTTGCTTCAAAAAGACTAAATAAATAAATAAATAAATAAATAAAACCAAAGGGTTCAACATCCCTCCACAAGAAATAAACAGACTAGGCAGGCAGAAAATCAGTAAGGAAATAGTTGAACTCAACAATACCAAAAATGGACTACATGTAATTTGTATCTACACAGTATTTTATCCAGTAACAGAACAATACAATTCTCAAGTTCACATGTATCTTACTTTTCAAACAAAATATGTAACACTGAACATTAAAGGAGGAAAGGTTTATTTCAGCTCAGAGTGTGTAGAGGTTTCAGTCCACTGTCAGCTGGCTCCAGGGCAGGGTAGCAAGGAAGAACAGCATCACAGAGGAGAAACAGTCCATGGCAAGCAAGCTGGAGACAATGAAGCAGCACGCAAGCCTACCTTTCCCTTTTATCCCATCGAGGATATAAGCCTTTTGCATGGTACTAGCCACACACAGGGTGAGGCTTTTGTCTTCAATAAATCTATTCAGCCACACCAGAATTATTCCAATCAGTGAACTAATTTAGAACCACACATCCTTAATCCCAGCATCACACACCCTGTCCAGCCAGCTCTGAGAAGTCCTACCTATGAGCGCATGAGGTTTTGAGGGGACATCAAGATACAAGCCAAAACAATATGCAACATCTATCAAAACAGACCACATCCTGAGCCATACACATGAAAAGTAATTCAAAACAGAACATTATACAATCTTTGGTCTCCAACTACAAAGGAATTAAAGTAGAAAATCCATAACAAAAAAATAACTGCAAAATCCAATAATATACTTCCAAATAACATGAATCAAAAAATCTCAAGGAATTCTAAAATATTCTGAACTAAACAATAATGGTAACATCAAAATTTGTAGAATGCAATGAGAGCAGTGCTTAGAAGAAACAAAATCTATACATGTCAACCTTATAAAAGTAAAAAAGCAAATTAAATACAAACATAAGAAATAATAGAACAGAAGCCAGTCAAATTGAAAACAGGAGAAAGCAATACAGAAAAATCAACACAACCAAAAACTGGTTATTCAAAAAGATCAATAAAACCAATATGCCTCTAGCCATGTTACAAAAAAGAAAGAGGACACAAATCATGAGTATCAGAAACAACAGTCATCATTACAGTTCCCATGGATGTTAAAAGATAAAGAAATATCATGAACTCCATGCCCACAAATTTGATAAACTAGAGGAAATGGACTAATTTTCTTTCAAAATATGTCCAAACTCATATAAGAAGAAATAAAGAATCTTAGTAGGTCTATTATCTAGTAAAGAAACTGAGCCAGGAAAATTAATAATCATCCAAAACAGAAAGCATCAGGCCCAGTGAATTCTACCAAACATCTAAAGAGAAAATTGTAACAACTTTCTACAATCTTCTGCAGAAAATAGAAGCTGAGGGGGAATCCTTCCTCATTTAATCTATAAGGCCAACATCACCTTAATACCTGAGGTAGACAGCATCACAAGAAAACTATAAGCCAGCATACATACAACAATATTTAACAAAATATTAGCAAATCAAGTTCAGCAATATATAAAAAGGCAATATACACCAATGGCCAAGTGGGATTTACCCTAGCTATGCAAGAATCGTTTAACATCTGGACTATCAATCATCCTCTGAAAGACAAAGCCTTTTCTGGGCCAAGTAGTTCGGCCCAAGAAAGACTTACAAATACTGAAAATATGATACTGAGCGCATCAGGGGAGAGAGAGATTCCATGGTAAAAACCAACCTATAATGAACTTTGAAGTGAGGAAGGTCCAACCACATGACAGCACTTTCAGTGTGCTTCTGATTTCTCAAGTATTAGACATGGACAGAGAAACAAGAATTATCAGCTGAGAAAATTCTCTAACATGGAAGATTAAGGAAAAGACAAATAAGCAAAACAAAGAAGACGGAAAAAATACAACTTGGGAGAAAAAGAACTTGAGGCAGGGAGGCCACTATATTCCAAGGCAACAACAACGACACAAAAGCAGAAGATAAGGAGCACTACAACTCAAACAATAAACGCGAAGAACAGACACTGTGAAAGATAGTATCACCAATATCCCCAGTAACAAACTGCAGTTTTTAACCAGAGATAGCCTAACCAATACCAAGGCTTGCTCTTATAATGGTTGAACATGATCAAGTGATAATAAAATTTCTGCTGCCCTAGTCTCTTTAGCACTCTTCCTCGATCAGGAGAAAACATTCTTCCTTCCCCTTTTGTCTTTCTGCTGAGAACTAAAGATAGGTCATGATGACTTTAAAGTCAGAAAATGGACAGTACCCAAATGTGTTCATATTTCAGGCTTACACTATCTGATCTATACCACAGCCCCAAGGAATACGCCATCATCCACCAGCCCTGGTGAACTAGCCAAACTTAGTGGAGGCAGTGCGTGACAACTAACGGATACTGGTGTATACAGTATCTATGAGTAGCTATGTGTATTATCATTGCTATAACAAACTACCAGAGGGTGCATACTTTATTTTAAAGAGGTTTATTTAGCTCAAGTTTAGAGGCCAAAAGTCTAAGATGAGGCATCCCATCTGTTTGGCCTCTAGTAAGGGCCTCTTGGTGGATGGCATAACAAAGACAGGAGTATATGTAGGTACTGTAGTGAAACAGAAGTCAGAGGGATTCAGCAGCCAGGTTCACTGTCTTTGTAACAACCCATTCTTAGAGAAACTAACCAGGATCCATCAGAACTACATTAGTCTCTCCCAAGGGTAATGTGCCAATGACCTACTTACCCCCTACTAGGACCAACTTCTCAGAGGCCCCAACACCTTCAACGTTACCACCCTGGGACCAGGCTTGTAGCACACGAACGCTGAGGGACGTGCTCAGACCACATTCAAACCACAGTCTACTAACATGGTAGAAGACATGTGTAAGAATACAAAATGTCCAAAACATCTGTAATCTCAGGGTTGGAGCTCAGAAAATGAGACCCCCCCCCAAAGTAAAGAACTCATAAGCAGCATTTTATTTCATCCTGCCCTCTGTCACCTGTCCCTCATTCTCCCATGAGGAAAGCCCCAGGAAATTCAATTCCTCCTCATCAGGGTGAGTCATAGAAACAAGCCCCTTTCCCCTCAGCCATAAAAACTAGAATTATTATCCTAACTTTCCCATCTAGGAGCTGATCCCCATAAAGGGGTCTTGCCTCATATTAAGGAGGAAGAAATGCTAGTTACAATTAAGGACTGAAAAAGAATCTGAGGAAGTCTTGCAGAGGTTCCCTACTCAATCTATTAGCATTAGCTCCTATCCTTTTTTGTCAATAACACTTCCCCATGACTTTCTCTGCTTCACCAAAAATAAACATAAAAATTAATGGCTCATCCTGCGCTTTTGGGTTTTCAATCTGAAGGCTCCTATGATAAATACAACGATGGTCAAGTTTGTTATGTTTTTCTCATGTTAACTGGTCTTTTGTTACAGCGACGATGTAGGGGAAGAAAGGGATCATCCCCTTTCCACTCCTGCATTCCTAAGGTGATTTACTTACAGGAACTTACAAAATTTGGATACATAGTCAATGAAATGGAGTAAGTTTTTCAACTTTGTCAAATCCTATCTGAAGGGGCTTAAAATCTAAACAAGGAACTGAAAACTAGCAGATGAGGCCTAGACATATTTTCTATTTTATAAAAGAGATGATGACACAGAAATAACAGAAAGCCTAAAACAAGTTAAAAAAAAGGTAAAGAGCCTAGAGAGAAAAGAGAATCAGAAAAGGCTTTCTGATATACTTAGAAATCATGAGAACTGAATAATGAACTCTTCTTTGCATTTAAATGAATAAAGTTATAAAAACCAAAAAGTGTATTTAGAAGAATCTCTGCCTAAAATACAGAAAAATTTGTGAGAAGATGGAATAATAAGACAGAACCACCCCAAGCACTAAAATACTATACGAGGTACATATTTGTACTGATTCAAGAAACATCACATAGCCAAGAAAGAGTTCTGAAGAAGGAAATGATACAATTATATTGGGCTTTTGAAAAAAAATTTTTTAAATCTATGATACGCAAAATGTTTATAAGAAAGAAAGACGAAAACATAGAAAATTACACTATCCTAGTAACTAAGTGGGTTATTTAAGACAGAAAGTTAAAATGTGCCAGGCGTGGTGGCCCATGCCTATAACCCCAGCACTCAGGAGACTGAGGTAGGAGGACTACTGTGAGTTCACGGCCAGCCTGGACTACAAAATGCTTTCAAAGCCAACCTGAATTATATAGTGAGACCTTGTCTTAAAAAAAAAAAAAAAAAAAAAAGGTTAGAATGTTATTCAATTTTTCTAGCCAGGTGTATGAAAAGAGATAAACTATTTTAAATTTACCTGTATTGGTTCAAGCATCTATAGTGTACTGTAAAGCCCTTGATCTAAAACTCTACATTGGGTAACGCATTCAATACCCATGTCCTCAGCGTAACACCAAAAATTCTAAATCCCAAACACAAAGCTTCTACACCTCAAAACGTTACCCCCCAAATCCTCAAGTCTTCTGAAGCCCAAAGTAGACTGAGTCATCCTGAACAATATACCACAGTCTTAGTATTTATTTCAGTATGGGAAACTAAAGCCAGTTATTGCTTTGATCTGCTAGTGCATTTTAATAATTAACACATTATTCTTGACTGGTAGCCAAGCAGACTTCTCTTTTTAAAAATAATACCTAAGTACATTTTGTTTTGTTTTGTTTTAATACTAGGGATTGAACTTAGGCATGCTCTATTAGCAAGCTACATCCTCAGTCCTTTTTCAATTTTTAATTTGAGACAATGTCTCTCATGGGTATGCACTACTATACCCAACTCTAAGTATATTGTTTTTAAAAGAACATACTTTACTCTTAAAACTTACCATCTTATTTAAAAATATAATAGCTAAGTGAATTAAAACCAAACTTATTAAAAAGTTGTAAGTAAAAGATGACAGACTATGTTTGATCAAATATGAATTGGCTATTGTCATAACTCATAATCTTGAGAGATCTGAATTAATGACAGAAACAAGAATGTGTAGTACAGTCATTAGGAGATATGCTGACACTCATAGACAATCTTCTTCAATTTTGCTACACATAAGCAAGATCAGCATCCGCTACGGTTTAGATCTCAAATGTGTTCAGACTCGTATGTTCCTTCAGGGGTGGGGCTATCTACAGCCATACCACACTGATCTCCTCAGAGGTGGGGCCTTAAGAAGGTGCCTGGATCATGGGGCTAAGCCCATCAATGGAGCACTCTGCTGATCATTTGATAGCTGAATGGACCATAAGGAGAATGGGGACTATTGGAAGAAGCAGAGCCCTCTGGTCTGTCTTTGAAGGATGTATCTTTTCTCTGGCTCCTCCCTGTTTCCCGGCTGCCATGAAGTCAGTAGCTTTCCTCCACCACATCTTTTGGCCATATTTCTGTTTCACCTAAGGCAAAAGAGCCAGCTTCCCATGGACTGAAACCTCAGACACCATTAAACAAAATAACCCTATACTCCTTTACAGTGTGTTTCAAGTATTTCACTCCAGTACAGAACAGTGACAAATACAGCACTTGACTCAAACAGATATGTAAATCAGAAATGCAGAGGACTGAGACCACTAAATTATTCACATCATTTACTGATGCTGCTTTAGGATCAACAAAATTAGTAGCACAATTCTTATGTTATCAAAGAAGAATATCTTCAAATTGGAAGAATATAAAATATTAGTAGCAGTTCAATATGGTTTGTGAATAGCAAATGAAATCAAAATTATTATTTTCTAAGACAAAAACAGGGCTTAAGGGAAAGGCAGAAAGACAAAAATAATAAAGATTTGTCTCTAAATAATTTAAAACTCTACAATGATCTCATTTTATCCTCAGATTTTCCTAACACTGATATTTAAAATAGATTAAGAAATTTGTCTAGCAGTACACAGAAAATCACACATACACATCTCAACTGAATTTCAATAGTATGCCTAATGGAGACTTTTTTTCTGAAAAGCAGATACTTCTGGTTTTTCTTTAAATTTTATGACTGCCAAACATTTGCGGAGTGAGAAATACCAAAAGGATGACTACCCATCACATTCAGGCTACAGGAAGAGGACTCTCATTAAGTTGGATTACAGATGTAACAGTTTTTCAAAAATGGCCAATATTGAGTTTGGCTCTGTGGTACAGTGTACTCAGAACAGTATGCACAAAGCTCTGGGTTCAATCTCCAACAGCCAAAACAGACAAAACCCTGATGAGAACAAATCAAAAGAATATGTCAGACCAAAAAGCTACACATCTGAAAAAGCAGAGTGGTGTAAAGCCAATCAGGAGTGAAATACGCCTTTAGGAAAAAATGAAAAGTGAGGCTGATGAGCTGAAAAGGGGCCAAATGCTAAGAGGTCACAAGACATGAGAATCCTGAAGAGGCACATTCAGTATGTGTGGCACCCAGGAGCAGTGTTATTTGTTTGGAACATAGAGAATTACAATTACATAAGTCAAGGACTCTTGGGCTCTTAAAAAATATGTGACTATTTAAATAAACAACTCATGCACCAGTCATCAAAACAGAAGCAAAGTTCCAATACAGTCTTGAACACCCTGAATTTGAGATTTTAAAGCTTACGCAACTGCAGTGGAGTTAGAATATCATGTTTTTACAGATAATCCCCATAGTAATTCTATGAGTTAGGTACTTTTATCCTAATTTGCAAGAGTGAAAAGTAAACTCAGAGGGGTTCTGTACCTGTCTTACCATAAATTTTGCCCATTTACTCATAGTAAATGCTGCAGGTACAATTTAAGCCCAATGCCAAGGTCTTTCCATCAAATCACATACCAGGAGAAAAATCAATCTGCCTATGGTTTATGATACTGATTGGACTAAACAAATGGATTAAAAACATGTCCAAGTCTGTAGATTGTAGAGTTATCCAGGGTAGTATGCTTGGGAACAAAAAGGCACTATCATAGAAACAAAGACATACACGATTTAGCAGAGATGGGAATGAGTCAAAGATACTGCTGAAGACTAGAACAGTATAAAATTATCATATAATGAATGGAGAACTAGACAGAGAAAGATAAGTTCAGTTATAAATCAATTCTTTATGCCATAACAAAAACTTCCAATAGAAATACAAGACTGGGCTGGGGATATAGCTCAGTGGAATAAGCGCTTGCCTAGCAAGCGCAGGGTCCTGAGTTCGATCCCCAGTACTGCAAAAAAAAAAAAAAAAAAAGAAATACAAGACTGACAATCTAGAAAATATCAATAATTCATTTTTAGACACACCGAGTTGTTACTATGTACCAAGTATTGTCCATAAGGTACTGGGGGTAGAAATGAATTCTTCTCATCCTTACAGAGGCACAACAAGAGACTGATGCATCACTTGATGTCAGGTAGTTAAGCGCTATAAAGAAAAAAAATGTCAAGAAGCAGTGATGAATAAAGATGGACTTTTTTTACAACAGGTAACTAGGGAAAGCCTCTATAGAAAATGCCAAGACCTTAAAACACCTAGGACAGCAATAACCTCGGCCAAGAAAATGAAGTTAGCTTCAAAGGCAGAAATGGCATGACAAAGACAGTCAGGAAATCATAACCATGTTGGGGACCCCGAAAGGGGTCAGGCCATGCACCACAACAAAGATCTGCATTTGCCTGTAAGTGGCACGGGAAGCTACCTAGTGGAGGTTCTGAGCAGGTAACCAACATTATGGAACACTTTTAAAGTGGCCCTAGCTTTTGTAAATGATTGTAAGTGGTACACTAGTGAAAAAGAAGAATACCACAAAGCTCTTGACATAGTGTATGGAAGAGATTACAACGACCAAATATGCTAACACTGCTGAGGTAGGGAGTAGTGATGAGTTTCTGGAAATACATTTTTTAAGTATTTCAGAGAGAGGGAAAAAAAAAAAAAAGTAACAAAATAAAGCCAAAAGAATCCATGATGAATCCTGAACATCAGAGGTGAGTGGCAGAAACATGAATGGCACCATCTACTAGTGAAAGAGGCAAAGATGAAAAAATAAGAAAGTTCGGGGAGCCAGTTGTGGTAGCGCACACCTGTAATCCCAGATTTCAGGGGGCTGAGGCAGGAGGATTGTCATGAATTTGAGGTCAGTCTGAGCTACATAAGGGAGTTAAAGGCCAACACGCACTACCTAGTGAGACCCCTTATTTTTTTGAAGAAAAAAAGGGGGGAACTAGGAATTTAGTTTTTGATATGTTTGTTTTAGACTCCTATCAAACCAAGTAAAGATGCTCAGTATATAGATACCTAAGCCTGAACTCAAGCTAAGATTAAGTACATAAATTTGGAAGTCACGTAACTTAAAGCTAAGGAATTAGATGAGGTTTTCTAAAATTTCTAGAAATAAATACACAGAAATTTTTCTAAGCGCTTCACAAACACCAACTCTAACAACTATGTAAGTTAAGAACTATTATTATCCCCATATCCCACAATAACGATAACAAAACAGAGGTAGAGAATATTTAAGCAGCCAGTCCAAAGTCACACTTCTTATAACAAACCTGAGGTTTGAATTCAAGCAGTGTCTTTAACTCAGGTTCCAGGATCTAAAGTCTTAACACTAGGGTGAGTTTCCTCCCAAGACATCAAAAGAAAAACGTCTAAGAAGAAAAGGACCCAGAACTGATCCTCAGAACATTCAACATTGGGATATTGCAAAAAGCGAAGCCATAAAGGCTAAAAAGGAGTTAGGCAGAAATATAATGCCCAGAATGAAACGGATTCAGACATTAAGTGTCCTGAGGGTTTATCGGCACCAGACACTGGTCTATATGCTGGGGACACAGTAGACAAATCAAGAATCCATCCTCACAGAGCTCACACTGTAGTGATAGGTTCAGGCATTTCTTCAAGAAAAAGCTATCACCAGTACTTTGCCTCAATATAGGAAATGCTATAGAACATACAATTTCAGTGTATAAAGTTGAAAACAATTTTGAAAGAGTATAAATGTATACAAATGTGAAGTGACTGATAATGCCTTTAAATGAATTAGTTGGGGTTCACTAACGTAACTGACACATTCATGGACACAGTGAGAAGAAACAGTTAAATGTATCCTGTAATCTATACGTTATACTAATCTTAAAAAAAAAACACCACAGGAATCCATTGGACTCCATCCAAGGGTTACTAACCGCGGGTGACTAAAGGCTCTTCTAAGATAAGACATTTTGTGATATTTCAATACATGGATCATAAGAAGAGAAGTGATCCAGACATAAAACTTGACTAACTTTAAAAAGTAAGCTTTCCTGGAAAATATAAAACACCTACCATATAGCAACTACCAAAATAATTAAGGAGCAAAAGAGAAAATATAACTATCTCTAGCGCTAAATAATTTGGTAAACACACAAACAGCAAAAAACCTAAAATAACTTTCTGAAATTTGCAAAAAGGCATAAATTATAACAGACTAGAACAGTCTTCTCAACTGGAAGCTACTCTGACCACAGCCCAAGGGACAGTTACTAATGCCTGGAGACTTTAAATCCTGACTTGCAGTGGGGTGCCAACTGGTATACAGTGTGTAAAGGCCAATGATGAGGTAGAACACCCTCCACTGCATAGGATGGACTCCCCAAAAGATATTTATCTAGTCCAAAAGGTCAATACCACTGCTAATGAGAAACCTTAGGCTACAGCATTCAGGAAATAATTCAGGTAAAACAAGCTGCCTCTAAATTGGAATTAAAACATGAGATGCAGAAAGATAAGAAAAACAAAAGCATAAAGGCAAGAAGGAGCCTGTATTCAAACTGGGTGGTGTAGGTTCAAGAAACAGGTTTAGCATTAAGAAATGTATCAGAATCCAGTGCATATGTGTGTTGAAAAAAAAAAATCAGAGCATGCCCTGGTTTCAATCCCTAGCACCAAAAAAAAAATTAACAAGTCAGTAGAACATAAAGCTGGTTCTGCTTCATTGACAGCTTATTACATAGGATCATTAAAGCTACATAAAAGCTAGAAACAGAAGAAAGGAGTGTTGTTTTACTTTAAGTATCTATCCTACAGTTGATGTAACACGTTGTAAAATTGCTTGAGGGCAGCTACGAGATCTTATTCATCATTGTAACTCTTATGGCAATAAGCACTGTCCTGCAAATAATGAGTCAAATGTTTATTAAATGCAATTTTCCAATTCATTACTTATTAGTATTATCAGTAATCTCTAAAGTTTCATCCACTGCTAAGATTCAGGGCATTTAAACTAGAGCAGCGGAGTCAGCTAGCATCTAGTTATACAAAGGCACAGTATAGGCTCTACTCACGCTATTTCATTTAATTACAGAACAGAAGCAAGTGTTTTCCCCTGTTTAAAGATGAGGTTACTGGAACTCAAAGAATCTACCTTGCCTCCTTACCTCTTGATTTTTACTGTGACCTAGATAGTGGCAGAGACAGAACTGAATCGTTTTGTAGTCTTAACCCAAATCTCTAAGCTTCAGCAATATGCGGTAAGAAAGAGCCCAAAGAGCAAATTTCAAAATTCATCTTGCATAATCTTTTTTTTTTTTTTTTGGCAGTACTGGGGATTGAACTCAGGACCCTGCTCCTGCTAGGCAGGCGCTTATTCCACTGAGCTATATCCCCAGCCCACATCTTGCATAATCAAAACATGCAAAGATGTATAAAGTAACTCCACAGGTTATCCTTATAGTCTTTTACTGCGGTAACCACCAAGTTCTACCTTACAGGACCTGCATATGGTATTTGTTCCTTGCTTTCACTTGTGTATCGAGGTAATTTCTAAGCACATTCAAAGCACCCCCGAGTTCTCTACCCAGAAATTCAAATCCCATAATTATCATCTTTAGGCCAGAAAACGTAACAATAAGTACACAAAACATAGCTTGTTGAAGTGTCATGATTTGATCATCATACCCAATACCAATGGTTCAGGAAGCAATAAAAATTTAGCATTTTTTTTTTTTTTTGTACCGAGAATCGAACTGAGGACCTTGTGCTTGCCAGGCGGGCGCTGTGCCGCTGAGCTATATCCCCGGCCCAAATTTAGCATTTCAGACGCATTTCCAGATTCAAAGTTCTCCTTGACGCTTCTCACCTTGTGAAGACCCAACTAAGAAAGGCATCCCAAAAGGCTCGGGTCTTCAGTTTAGTGATTACCACATGCTTCATCTTTCCCAGTATTTCTGACAGTCTATCCTTAATCAGGGGTCTTTCCTCCCCCTTTCGCGACCGCGAAACACGATTTGTTCTTAATCCCCTCAAAATCCTCATCCGAAACATCCTGCTAGTTTCACGCGGCCATAGAAACACTTCTGCTACAAGGTTTATAATCCCACTCTCCCCGATGCACGCCTCAGTTCTTCGCGGTGCTTCCAGAAGCGAAGTCCCGGCACCAGATGCCACGCCAGCTGCTCCTCCAGGGCCCTGACACCAACCCCTCAGGCAGCTCCTCCGAAACCCACCGTCTTGGCTCAAAGGCCCATTTCAGAGGTTCTCTGAGTCCCAGTTCTTTCAAAGAGGATGCGCCAAGCTCTCAACCTTCTCTCAGCCCGTAAAGAAAGCATCTCCGGAAAGGGGAAAAGCTCGGCCGGGACCCCCGAGTCCAGAATGCCCGCAAGGGGCGGTCAGAATGGGCTTGCAGTCCCGCGGGGAACGGACAGCGAGCGGTAAGAACACTCACCCACATCCTGGTCGAAGGGATTGGTGGCAAAGAGAGGCATCGCCACTGCGTGTCCAGGTGTCCGCAGGGACTCCCCCTTGGCACCACCGGAGTCAGGGTGCTACGTAAGAAGGAAGACTCCCCAAGCAAAACCAGCGAGACACAGATACCACCGGGCACGCCACAGCTCCACCTCTCACCCACCCCCAGCAACCGCGGGAGAAGCGGCGGCGGGGGCTACAGCAAAGAAGCTTGCTAGGCCCCCCGCGCGAAGCATGTCGGGAATGTAGGCGCCCTCCGCTCTGCCTGTTGCGAATCTGTCCAGAATCTCCCTGATCAGCGCAGAACCACTCAAGGAACACCCGCGGCCTAGCTGTTCTTATGATTACTTGCGGAAAGGAGTAAGATTAACAGCTGCATTTTCTGCTCTTTCTTTGACCAAAATGTTCCGGAGGACAGGGTCCTCCAGGCGCACCGAAGGCGACTAACAACTCCAGGAGTGAATCAGACTGAGCAAAGATAAAGAGGGTCCAGTTAGCATGCTAGGAATTCCTATTACGCTCCCCCAGCCCCGAATTGGGTCGTTTGTCGTACATTGTAGCCCCGCAAAGGGGGCTAGAACTCCTTTGCGTCATATAAGTTTAAACAAAAAAAAAAGAAAAACTATGAATTTCCTTTGCTGGGTGAGGCGACAAAAACTTGGTTGATGAAGTCATGTGAGCTGAAGGAGTTGGCTGGAATCCCCGAAGAGGGGAGTGTCAGGGCGCTGGCACCTTCCCGGGAGTCCCCGAGCGCCCCGCTTCCGAGTATGCGGAAAGCTCTTCTAGAGCTACGTCGGCGCCTCCTGACTAAGCGTGCGATCGATCACCAAGCAACTGTGATGATGAGAAAATGGGTCTTTCACGGCCCCAAATAGCCTTCTAAAACTGAGCAAAAAAAAGAAAGAAAGCTGAAAAAATGGAGCTAGAAATTGATTCATGATTTTACACAAACTTCAAATAGGAATTTAAGTGTATGTAACAAAAATTATCCACTGTCATGGAGAAATTGAAAGGAGCATCTATTAGATTTTTGTATTGTACTTGGAACAAATTTAGTAAGCTCATTTTTGGCGCATAAATTAGAAATTACGTACATTTACCTAACAACGCTTCAGAAAGTAGCATGCAAATAAATACTGGCATGTCAGCAACAGAATTAGTATAGTATACAAAACGTTATTATAAAAGTGAAGATGCAAATTAAAGTAGCACATAATTTCTCCTTCAAAGTAACAGAATCAGGGGGTAGGGAACTGCACATCCACATAGATGACTAGGCTGACAGAATCATATCACAACTTGTCCACCTCAATTTACAAATCAGTATCTTGGGTACATTAGCATACTTTCCTTACATCAGCCAGGTACTTAAGAAAATGTATTTGACCATACTTTGTACTCTGGTAATGACACTGAATTGTCCAATCCTTAATTATCAATTCATGACCAATGAAGATAACATATTAGCACAGGCAAGCCTTATTCATGGTATTGTGACCTACAAGAACAATGTCAGCTATTTGTCTTTATGATTAACATGCTATAAAAATAAACATTATCACAATACAAAATTTATGATACTGTATTTGGCAAAAGCCACATATAAAACTAAGTTTTATTTTCTGATGTTAACTTCCCTTTGAAATACTGAAATTACAAGATTGTTCACTTTTGTTATATGCACTTAGAAAATTATTAAATTCATATTTGTAGTTTTTAAAACATTTTAGAGACTACCAATTTCACATTAAAGTGTTTCTGTACTATGTTTAGTAAATTTTGTGGCTAATTTTAAAATATTCCTTTATTCTCAATTTGACCTTGAAAATCTTTTACCTTGAAAAAAAGATACTGACATACAAATGGAGTTACTCCATGAAAAACATCTATAATTTTAAGACTCCAGAAAAGGAACATCTCAGGAAGGTTATTAACAGTTTAATCATTTCAACTCAGTGAGAATGATTAATATTTTTTTCAAATTTAGCCCTCTCCAGCCTCATGGTCACCACTTTAGTACCCATCCTCATCATCTCTTAAGTGAATTACAGTAAATTCCCTAATCCATAGAGCCTGAGGTTAACTGTGGCCAAAAATATTAAATGAAAACTCTCAACAAATGAGCAAGTATTAAATTGCATGCCATTCTGAGTAGTATCGTGAAATATCTTACCATTCTGTTCCATGTGATCCAGGATATGAGTCATCCCTTTGTCCAGTGTGTCCATGTGGTATATCATACCTCCCATTAGTCACTTAGTAGCCATTTTGGTTATCAGGATAACCTTATTAACATAGTTTTTTATTATGTTGTTATAATTATTTTCTTTTCTTATTAGTTATTATTAATAATTTCTTACTATGTATAACTTATAAATTAAGCTTTATCCTATCTTATATGTGTAGGAAAAAATATAAAATATATTGGGTTTAGTAATATCCAGTTTCAGGCATCCCCTAGAAGACTTGGCAATAAAGGGGTTGAGGTAAAAATTTCCTTGGAATAAAGGGGTTGGGGGAAAGACTACTATATTATATTCACCTCCTAATATTTTTTCTCCTTTCTTACTGCTGTGGAATAAATTGTATCCACCTAAAATTGGTATATCAAAGCCCCAACACCAACATACAACCATAATGGTAGTTTGTAGATGTGGGCTTTGGAAAGTAAAATTTAGATTAGTTTATGGAGCATGGGGCCTTGTGATGGGCTTAGTGTCCTTTTATAAGTGGTACTATATTGCTTACCCTCTCTCTTCTTCTACCATGTGTCTAGACACCATCCTATATGCAGGAAATATCATAGGGATAAATGCTTTATGTAACTTAATATTTTTTGGAGGGTAACCTACTGGGCAGAAAGTCATTAATTCAAGTAATTTCTTTTTTTTTTTTTTTTTTTTTTTTTTCTTTTTTGCGGTACTGGGGATCGAACTCAGGACCCTGTGCTTGCTAGGCAAGCGCTTATTCCACTGAGCTATATCCCCAGCCCCCTCAAGTAATTTCTTGATTACATATTCAGAGGGTCTCCAGCCTGCAATGTTACCCCTAATTTTCTAGTGTTTCATCCACGTAGATGGTTAGTTCCTCAACTCTTCAGTTTTTTTATTTCCTGCTTTCATTTCTGAACTACCAGGAGCCATCCAAATATCCTTGTACTTTTCATATCTTCAAATAAGCAGTTCTTTCTGCTTCTTCTATTTAGATGGATCCTAGACCTTCTCTAAATCCACACTCATATTTCACTTCCCAAAAGCATTTCCTGACTCGGTACCCAACCACTACTAGGCACATAGGAAATATTTGTTAATTAATTGGTTGATTGACTACCTTTATCACAGCACTTAATGGTATGATATTTGTTCCAGATATTGACTACTATATAAAAACCATGCCAGATATAGTCATAGAAAAAAAAATCATTTCTTCTTGCAAATCAGAAATGTGGCCAGAGTTCAGCAAGAACTTCAAGCCTATCCTCCACACTGTGTCATGTCAGCAGAGCTGCTCAAGGGCCAAAATGATTTGGAATAGGAAAAAAATACAGCATCATTTCAGTCATATTCTGTTGGCCAAGTAGTCACCATGTCTCTACACAAGGGGAGAGAGGATAAAATGTAGAAAAAGTTTTAAGGAACTTGGGAAGTGATATTTAAATACTGCAATAATATTGTAACATTTAACTCATTTATATAAGCATTGGTTTTTTAATCCTTTAATTTTAGTCTCTACATGTATGGGCTCTATATAGTGTCATAAAATTGTAAGGGGCAGTGTAAAGGACATATCATTTTAAGATAGAATAATTCTAGTCTTAGTACAAGCCTCAAATTGTGCTTGAGAAATATCCCGTAGGGGTTGTAAAGAGTTAACTTTGCAGTCCTAACTTTGCCCTGGAAGGCTTCTCCAAAGACAAACTTTGCCTGGGTTGTTCCACCCTTTCCCAGGCTCTACATAAACATTGTAACCATAAAGGAAATGTATGGTTATCTAAACAGGGACATATAGAACAGACCAGAGCCTGACACTGTCAAGTAGCAGAAGGAAAACAACTGTGCCCAGGGCTACAATATTCTAATCTGTTACCATGGAAACCAAAAATGTATATAAAGTGACAAAAAAGGCAGTTAAGGGCCCACATTCCTGATTGGCAAATCAGGGATGAGAGGTGACTGGTCCAAATTAGCTTGATTAAATTGAATTAATAAACTCTGTTCTAAATGAGTTCTTTGATCTCCTGCGGAATTCAGCCTGGAATTTTCCATCACAAAAGGGTGTTAAATTCAGTAAATAAAATACATTCTGATTACAGTGGCATACTTTCATCCCTGGCTGTAGAAGGTGATAGGATCTGGTCTTACCATGTCACATAAGCAAGTGGAACACTGGACAAAAATACAAGGAACAAATTACTTCCTACATGAGACATGAGGCCGTGGACTATTATCTTGAGGAGAAAGGAAATATGCACTGAATCCTAGGATTGCCAACAGGGTTTTTTGCCCAGAATCAGTTTTCTGAGTAGGACAAAGAGGCAATGAATCCAAAGAGCATGAGAAGGTCTTATTGAACTGAACAGATGAAAATCAGAATCTGGGGCAGCCAAGGGATGAAACTTTGGAGAGAACATTAGGAGTGTTCAGTGCAGAGAAGAGTTCTGAAATCTTCATGGTTTGGCTATGTGTTAATCTAGGCAGGGGTCAGGAACAAGTTCTTCAAGTCTAGGGAAAAAAACTGTTACTAGGGAACTCAAACCTGAAAGTAACAAAATTTCATAATAGTCTAGGGATCATTTCATTTCCCAGAGCAAGAGGACAGAGAACTAATTGAGTACCTGGAGTGTCAAGTAAATATGCTAACAGAGTAATGTCTTAGTAATAGGGAGTAGCTTGAAAAATAAGGCTACTCTTTTTTTTTTTTAAAGAGAATTAAAAAAAAGAACAGTAGCGAAATGCCAACAACACAGACAAAAACAATAAGAATGATACAGGGCTTCAGAACAAAAAGATAGGGATTAACAGTGGTTATTATATTACATATTTTTATCTTCATCGAAGTTGTCACATTACCAGATGTAAGGATACAAGATTAATCAAACCATTATAGAGAATAAAAAATAACAAAAACATTATAAATGATACAGACTTTCACCAAATAAGATGATAGGAATTCAAGAATGGTTATATTGCATATTGTTGTCTTCAAATTAGTTGTTCACCAGATATAAGCATGTAAAGTTGGTAAAATAATAAGGCATTCGCTGTTCCTTTCAACAAACCACCAGACATCTGCACTGCAGTTATCCCAGCCATCCTTCCGTGTGTGTGTATATATATAATTTTTCCCTTCCTTCCTTCTTTCCTTTTCTCCTTTCCCTCATCCCAGTTGTTTCCTCTTTTGAGTAATTTCTTTCTCGTTCCCAACATCTATTGTACATTTTGCATTCCACTTACTCTTTCATGTTCTTAAACCAGGGAGACAAAACGATGTCTACACATGTGGGTCCAATAGATTTCACTTATGAGTATGAGTATGGTCTCTAGTTGCATCCATTTACCTACAAAAGCCTCAAGTTTATCTTTTTTTATAGCTAATACTCCATTGTATAAAAATATCACATCTTTTTTACCCATTCCTCAGTTGATGGGCATTTGAGTTGTTTCCAAAATTCAGCTATGACAAATTTTGCTGCTATAAACATGGGTGCACATATATTGCTGTGGTGTGATGTTTCAATTCTTCTGGGAAAATACCCAGAAGGGGAATAGCTGGATTAAGTGGGACCTCTAATCCTAGTTTTGTGAGGAATCTCCACACCGTTTTCCATGTGGGAAATACTTCAAAGAATCAACAAGTGGGATCTCCTCTTATTGAAAAATTTTTGCACATCAAAAGAAATCACCAACAGAGTAAAAAGATAATCCACTAATTGGGAAAAAAATTAGCAAACTGCCCCTCAGACAAAAGACTTCTACCTATTTTTTACTTTTTTAGTGTCAGGAATTGAACTCAGGACATTGCACTTTCTATGCAGGCACTTGTGCCACTGAGCTATATCACCAGCCCAAGACTTCTATCTAGAACATATAAAGATTTTTAAAATCAGGCCCCCAGGCTGGGGATATTGCTCAGTGGATAAGCACCTGCCTAGCAAGCACAAGGTCCTGAGTTCAATTCCCACTACCAAAAAGAAAGTATCAGGCCCCTAAAATTTAAAGACCCAATCCAAAAATGGGCATCTGAGATGAATACACACTTTTCAGAATAAGGCTATTCTTATAAAGCTTAAAATATATCTCTCAAAGGATAAAGCTGAGCAACACATGTGATTAGGGTAAAGTAAAACATGGAACTCTTAAAAAGAATGCTCCCCATCTCTGTGTTGGTCTTTGATTACTATAACAAATACTGAGGTAACCAATTTATAATAAAAATCTAGATTTTTTGGTTCATAGTTCAGAAGTTTCAGTGCATGATCAACTGGCCGTGTTGTTTTGTGGGAGGCAACACATCAGGACAGGAGCACATTGTGGGGCAAAATCATTCACCTCACAGCCAGGAAGCAAAGAGAGAGGAAGAAGGGAAGGGGTGGGATCCCACAATCCTATTTAAGGCCACACCTCCAGTGACCTAAAGACCTCTCACTAGGCTCCACCTCTTAAAATTTTCATCCATTCCCCATGGTGCCAAGCTGGGACCAAACCTTTTTAACACATGAGATTTTGACAGGACATTTACAATCTAAACTACAGCACCCCCTCCAAAAAATTGGTCATTCAAAAATGTAAAGTTCTGTAATGTCCAACTCCACTAAAAAATTACTCGACATATGAAGAGTCAGATGTGGCTGGGAAACTATCCAACGATAAATGTCCAAAAACACGTGTTCAAAATTTCTCCAGGAAAAAGGAATAAGATGTCACTTAGAAATTTGAATCCACACAAAGAAAAGAAAATAGAGCACTCAGCACTCTTAGTAAAGCGATAATTCAACTAAATGAAAATTTTTAAGAGCGATAATAGCTGTGAACTCAAGGATTCACAAAAAGGTAAGTAAAATAAGAAGAGTAATAGATATAAGAAGAAACAAATGGAAATTCTAGAAATGAAACGTAGGATAAAATGAACTTAAACTAGATGGAGTTAACAGATTAGGCACTAGAGAAGAGACATGACCTTGAAGTTGCAGCCCCAGGACAGGGGCTGGAACAGAAGCCTATGGCAGAGTGCTTCCTAGCATTTAGGTTTGATTTCTAGCAATGCAAAAGTAAGTGATTAATAAATACACTTTAAAAAGACTGAAAAAATGTTAACAGAACCTTAATTTGTAGGAAGAAACACAGCAGTACAGCATATAGTATGTACAGTTCCATAGGAAGTAGAAAGAAATACTTTAAGAGATATTTGCCAAATTTTTCCAAATTCTGTGAAACCTGTATCTCCACAGATGTGAGAATGTAAATAAACCCCAACCAAATTCAGCAAGAAAAACTATGCCAAGACACAAAATGATCAAATCGCTGAAAATCAGTGATAAGGACAAAATCTTGGAAGATTTTAAAAATAAAAAGTCATGTTATACAGTAAACTAAAGCCATACAGAAATTTTTAAACAATGAAACACCAAGTGATACCTATATTCTGTAAAATCAGTGTGCAGCAATGAAAATAAAGTAGAACAAGGTCAAAAATTACAATGTAACCATGTATTTAGAGACCTAAAATTTAATAAGTGTCATTACAGCATTCCAGAATAACAAAAATACCTTTCAAAAATAAAGGTGAACGCTGAATGCTAGCTCAGTGGCAAAGTACTTGATTAGCATGCTCAAGGTCCTGAGTTCAATCCCTAGTATCACAGAATAAATAAATAAAACTTAAACATAAAGATTAAATAAACAATTACATACAAAACAAAAGGATTACAGATTTCATTATCAGCATGACCTATATACCAAGAGATGGTCAAACCAGCAACAAAAAAAATTGCCTGAGTCAAAAGGAATATGGTATCACTTGGAAATTTGAATGCACACAAAGGAATGAAAAGTATCAGAATGGTCATATGAAAAAAACATAAGACATATTTTGCTGAGGCCAGTGTGACTCTTGAATTTCCCAGGGTAAGGACCATAAAGGGTGGCAAGATAAAGAAAAGAAGACAAGGTATAGAAAGCTGGGATCAGGTGGAAACCTCTCTCCAGATAGGAAGAAAAGGAACTGCTCAACCACCACAGCACGTTTATTTACACGTTCAGCAGGTTGATATCGACACCCCTCTGCCTATGAACCTAATGCCTGGTTGCCTTGGGTGCCTGGTGTTCTCTGGACTGGAGCCGTTTGTTCACACAGCTCCCCTTGGGCACTCTTTGCTCTCCAATCAGCCTTGGTCTAGGCCCACATGTCTGATCATTCTCCAGCAATTTAACTCAATTCCGACACTATCTACCTTCAGATAGAATCAGGTACCACAAAGTGAGGGCTCTCTCCCACAAGACTGTCCCCCACTGCAGACGCTTTGTTACCTGTGCTCTAGCTGACTAGCTATACGTCAACGACCCACACAATTTCCTCCCTGCATTCGTTTTTTGCTAGTATGGCTTCCACAGTTCAGGGGGAAACACTTTATTTACATTTACCTGCTTATTACAATGGCTATATATCAGGAATAGTTTATTGGAAGAGATACCAAGGGAAAGTATGGGAAAAGGAAGCGGAGCTTCTGAGCTACAGTGAGTTCTAACAAGTCTATGCTGCCCAGGCATAAGTTGGATCTTCCTATATGAGAAGCGGGACTTAGTCACCCTTGACATGTATTCTTGTTCTCTGCCTCCCCTCAGTTCCCTAGTGTGGTCCATATTTGTCTCCTAGTGACCACTTCCCTATGAAGCAGCTGGATACAACACATTTGACTTACCCCCTGACACCCATACACCTCATGAGTTGCACAGCTATACCAATGACTCTCAGTCACAGAATGTGTGCCTGCTTGTTCTGTAACTACAGATTGAACTCCTCAAGGGGAAATTGATTTGGGTAACAATATGGATTTCTGTAAAGGCCTTGGCCTACAGGAATCTGTCACCTCTCCTTTCCACTGGTTGATCGCATGTCCTGGACAGCTACCTCCTTCCTGTTGGTCCACTAAAGCGTGCTGTCCTCCTATCTCTAGGATTTATAAGAAAGAAGCTCTGCTGTTATTCCATGTGTTTTCTTGAATGGTTTTCTCTGTGTCCTAACCAACATTCCTGAACCTACTTTCTTTCCTGGTCAGAGCTCATCTAGAGAGTAGCTATCTTGGTAGGGATTAACTGGATACAAGTCCAGCAAGAGCTACAGGGGTATTTGTCAACGTAGGTGCTCCCTGACATAGAGTGAGATTGATTGATCCCCAAATAAACCAATTATAAGTTGAAAATATTATGTCAAAAATGCATTTAACATTCCTAGCCTACTGAATATCATAGCTTAGCATGATTTGTCATTTCCTCTAAGTTGGTCATGTTATTGTGTTATCTTTTTAACATCTGCAGCATCTGTAGTGAGGTCTCTTTTCTCACTTCTGAAATGGGTAATTGGTGACTTTTTCCTCAGCAGTCTCCCTATAGATTTATCAACTTATAGATCTAAAAGACTTGATTTTGGTCTCAGTCATGGCCTGGAGCCAGATTCGATTCTATTCTGAAGAAGATTTTCGATAAGCTCTAGAAGGACATACTCAGTGTTCATAAACCATAAAAAATAAGGAAGCTAACCACGGGTGGCGGCGTATGCCTCTCATCCCGTGACCTCTTGGACACCTCTTGGAGGCAAGAAGATTTCAAGTTAGAGCCTAGCTTGCAAGATCCCATCTTAAAATTATAAATGAGGGCTGTAGCTCAGTACAAGGGCTCTGGGTTCAATCCTAAAAAAGAGACAGATTGGTTTAGCTTTCCGGCACATGAGAACTTGGAATACAGCACACTTATTTGTTCAATTTTCTTATCTGCTATAAAACTCTATTAGTGTCATAAAAATAGGCCTTCACTTTTCATTCATTTTGGGATCATCTTTGGATTGCTAGTATGCAATGAATTACTAATTTTTAAAAAAGGCATTTTAAAAATTTGTTGATGTTATTTACTCCTAGAGCATTTAAAAGTGTTTCTTTTGTTGTTTTGTTTTGTTTAGCAGGATATGGTGGCATACGCCTGGAATCGCAGTGCTACACTATTCTATCTTCTTTTGTTCTGCTTGAGTAGAAACTACCTTGGCACCATGTGAGCAAATTTGCCTTGTAATCCCAGAATTCTGAGATGTAGCTCAGTGCAAAAGCCCTGGTTTTAATCCCCATTAACACACACACACACACACACACGCAGAATTTTTAAAATGTTAATGTATTGAACTTTGTAAAAAGCATAACCATTGTGAAAATGAGACGTTTATACCTATAATTCCAGCCCTTGGGAGGCTTAAGCAGGAGGATTGCTACAAATTCTAGGACAGCCTGGGCTATGTAGTCAGTTCAAGGCCAGCCTGAACTACATAGCAAGACCCTGTCTCAAAAAGTCAAAACCAAGCCAAACCAAACCAAACCAAATCAAACCAAACCAAACCAAACCAAACAGAAAACACTTGAAAAGGCAACTAATAACCAGAAAATATAAATCCATTCTGACACAATACTTGGGTTTTATGTTAAACATGAATGATATGGTTGATATCACACTTTATGATACTTGCTATTCGTGACATTTTAAAATCAACTCTAAGTAATAATTTATACAAAATGCATCTGATGTCTGTGTTTAGTATGTTGAGTTATGATGAAGCTATACATGTATAACCACCAGATCAATCTCCTGAACCTTATCCTAAAAAGATTCCTGGGCCTATTATTAGTTTGCTTTCTCTGTAGACATTCTCAGCTCCAGACAACCCTGTCACCATAGACTAGATTCTCATTTTCTAGAGTTCCACATAATAATCACACATTATGTCCTATTTTGTGTCTGGCTATTGTTGCTCAGCATACAGTTGTTGAGATTTGTTTGTGCTGTAGCAGTTTATGCCTTTCTCTTGCTGAGTAATATCCCATTGTACGAACATACTATGATTTGTCTATTTAGGTGTTAAGGGATACATGGTTATTTTTAGTATTATTAGTTAAGCCGTTATGAACATTTATATCCAAATCTCTGTGTGTACGTATGTTTTTATTTCTCCTGATTAAACACCAAGAATGAAATTGCTGGATCATATGGTAAGTGTATGTTGATCTTTTAAAGAAATTGCCAGGTGCTTTCCAAAGCACTCTCCCCTTGCCTTTTGTACGAGAATGCCAATTGCACCGCACCTTGCCAACATTTTGAAATATTAGCAAATATTAGCAACCACTCCTTGTGGTTTAATTTGCACTTCCTAAAATGAATAATAAGATCAAGCATCTTTACATGTGATTTTTTTTCTCATTTAAAATATCACAGTTTATTGAGTTGTAAGGATCCCTAACATATTCTGGATACAAGTTTCCTGCCAGAAAATGTATAGTGAATATTTTATGCTTTCAGTTTTAATTTTAAAAGCGTCAACTTTCACATTTTCTCAGATTATTGCTTTTTATGTGGGTACCTAAGAAATATGTACCCTCTCCAAGGTCACAAAGGTTCTGTTTTTTTCTGAGAAATTTTATAATTTTACCTTTTATGTTTAGGTCTACGATCTATCATTTCAAGTTAATATTTATGGTGCAAAAATTGAGATCCATTTGTACGTGGGCATCTAGTAGTTATACTGTATTCTTGAGAACATTGTACTTTTGACATTGGACTGTCTCAGGTGCTTAAGTTGAAAATCAACTGGCCATATACTGATGGATCTGTATGCAGACGCCAGCCCATTTCGCTGATCTATATGTCTCTCATTCCTGCTGTGCTGTGTTGAATCCTGTAGTTTCACAGTAAGCCTTAAGAGGAATCCCCCATCAACCTTAGAATTACCTTGTTACAGTAAAAGTACCTAGGATGGGGGAGAACTGATACCAGTGTTGAGTTTTCCAATTCATGAACATGGAATTATTTACTTGTCTTTCATTTCCTTCATCGGTGATTTAGTTTTCAGCCGTGATTTATAGCTCTTAGAGTACAAGACTAGTGCAGATTTTGTTGCATTTATCCCTCCACAGTTCATGTTTTTGGATGCTGATAGAAATTTTATTTAAAATTTCATTTTCAGCTTTTTTTTTTTTTTGCTCGTACATAGAAAAACACATTGAATTTTGTTACTTGGACCTTGTATCTGCCACTAGTTCCGGTAGCCTTTTTTTCTTAGGCGTCCCAGGATACCCTAATTAAGCAATGGTGCCCCTTGCAAATACTAGTTGCATTTTCTCTTTTCTAATTTAAAAGTGTTTTTATGGAAGCTCAGAGGTTTTTTTTTTTTAATTTCATTTGAGCAATTTTAGCCATTTGTTTTTTCTTAACGGATGTCTCGGTCTCAACCTATCCTCTCCGTCTTCCCCCATTAGAAGGTCTGAAGTTTTCCAAATTCCCGAGAGCAGGATGGTAGTGCTACTTGGGCATAGCTGCTAGAGCAGAGACCCGCGCGGACCTGGTCCTCCTTTCTCCCCATTGGTGCGCTCTACTTGACGCGACCGGATAACTTGGTACCTGCAGGAACTCCTGGCTAGCGTGTAAACTGTCGTCCTGAGGTCCCCACTCCTGTCCTCCTCCGTGGCTCGACTCTGGTTCCAGGAGACCTGCCTAATATGAAGGTCGCTTCATTGGCCTGTGCAGAATTTTTTTTTATTTTTTTTTATTTTAGAAACATAAAAGTACAAAAACATATTGACAAACAGACACCCATTATCATAGAAAATAGTACAATCACAACTAATCTATAGACAAGGTGATATGGTCTCAACAGTAGTTGTTGCTTTATCCATTGATATCTTCGAATTGTAGATGTATGGACCCATATACAGACATGCAAATTT